>JAODAL010005463.1:0-143345 GCA_025379985.1 Phyllomedusa bahiana
TCTAGTGGAGGTGGGGAGAATCGGCCGACAATGTCTGGGACTGAGACTGGAGATGTGCTTGCTCATGCTGCTCTGGCACATCAGCAGCAAAGGACCGCATGGTTTTGGAAGTGGTGGTGGAGGAGGAGACAGAGGATGTCACAGTGGTTGGAAGCACAGGACCTGTGTGGCCTTTTTTCCTCCAAGTAACTCCTCCACATCAATTCATGCTTAAGATTCATGTGCCTGTTCATGTTCATGGTTAAACTCTTTAGATTCTTTCCTCTACTGACGCGTTGATGGCAAATCTGGCATATGACGTTGGCAGGCGAAACTGAGGCTTGATGGAGAAAGGCCCAGGTTTCACAGGTCCTTGTCCTCTTCGATGATGAAAACCTAGTAGCAGTGTTCCCGCTGCCACCACTGACCATGGCTGGCGGATTAATGTCCGCGGACTTGTGCGACTGCCATCTCCCTTTCTGAGGCCAAACCCGCACTGACAATACCCCATCATCCTTCTCCTCCAATGATGAGGCTCTCGCAAGCAACTGCTGCTGAACAGATCACGTTGGATCATCAACATCATCATCACAGATGACTTCCTCGTCCTGACAGTCTAGATCCTCAAGCTGCAGGCTAGAAGCCACAGGCACTGTGAGGCATTGCTGACCTCTTGAGATTTCTGCCTACTGACCAGCTTCCTTCTCCTCCTCTGAGGGCATCAGCGATTGAGCGTTAGAGCAGACAAAACCATCCTTTTTGGCCTCTTGATCTTTTGAAATGGTTTCTGACTCCAACCGCATTGTGTCATCAAAGAGATCTTCATAATATGGATTATATGGAGCGGTCTGTACATTGGTTGACATTTGGGCTGTGTTTGCTTCAGGTTTAACTGATGATGACGATGATGTTGACAACGACATTTGTGGCCGTGACTGAGACTACGAGAAGGTTGTGTTAACCAATGAAGTACAGATTGGTGACACTCTTCAGTACTGAGATTCACAGGAAACCGACCAAGCGATGAAAGGCCTGACAGTCCAGCAACTGACAATGTGCTCGCTTGTGTGTTGCACTGGAAGGAGCGCCTTGTCTAGTACCTCTATCTCCACGTCCTATGCCCCTCCTTGTTGACTTACTACCTCTAGTTCACTCCATGTTCAAAAAGATAAATATTAAAAAGTTCAAGATTTGTTCACAGTCTCTTACTGAAGAACTGTACTCCAAAGACAGCAAATCACAAGTGTACTTAAATTCCTATAATTTCCAACTGGCAAATAGGATTAGAAACAGATTTTTTTATATGGAATGTCTATGAAATGTGGTCTTATGGAAGAACTCTGACACAAAATCATTAGTGTTCTTTAATCCTTATACTTTGCAACAGGCAACTAGGATTAGAAACATCTTTTCCATGGAATATCTGTGAAATGGGGTCTTAGGAAAGAAAGGTGTCTTGTACACCGGCTGTCCCCCCAAAACTGAAGCAAGGAAATTTTGGGCATGGAATTAAATTTGCTGCAAGAAACCAGTATATCACAGCAATTTATTTTTAGAGCAGATTTTCTAACAGTGTCTTGTGCACTGGCTGTCCCCATAAAACTGTAGCAAGGAAATTTTGGGCACGGAATGAAATATTCTGCAAGAAACTGGTATGTCACAGCGATTTCTTTTGAGAGATTTCCTAATAGTGTCTTGTGCACAAGCGGTCTCCCCAAAACTGCAGCAAGGAACTTTTGGGCAATACAAAGATGCAGTCAGCAGCAATATCAAAATCCCTTATCTTGCTGTACCCCAACCCTAGCTAATCTATCTAGCAGCTTTTCCTTTGTGAAATCACTCTTAAATGGTGTGTCTGTCTGCTTGGAAACAAGCACAGCAGAGAGAGAAATGTGTTAGGTTCACAGTCTCTAAGCATAATGGCATTCACCAGGAAATACAGTGACATACATAAAACAGGGTCATGTGATTTTAGCAGCCAATGAGATCCCTACACCTTCAGTGGTGAGGTTTTTGACCCCCCTCTGTGCTCCGCACTGACTGGATGGCTGCCAAAAGTACAGAAAGCAGAGAAAATAGCTCGATCTTAAAGGGATTGTCTTACTACATTGATCCATCTTACCTCAGTACTGTTTTCTTGAATTCATTTTGAATTCAGCGGCGTGTTTACTGGCTTCCACTAGGCTGCAGTAGAAGCCAGGTCTGTAGCTATAGCAACCACTTCTGGCAGCCTATCAGTAGAAATACAACAGGTCTGTAGCTATAGATACCTGATGAGCTGATGCAGTCCATACAAGAGGGGATATCTGACTCGATTTTAACTTTTCTCAATTAAATCGCTTAACACTATTCCTATGTACTGTAATCCAAGTTTGAGATTTATGGTTACAGGAACATAATGTAAATTTAAAGTAGAAAACAGACACTAAATTGTTACAGCGATCTATCAAACAAATGTGAAATATGGTGGTTTAAATTTTCACGTTTTTTTTTGTTCCCCTTATTTAAAGGAAAAGCGTTAAACACCTTTCTAATTAGGAGTGCCTTTGAAATTTATCGGTTTCTTGAGAAGCATAAAATGTAGCATCGACAGATAATCATCTCTTGCACCCCACGATTTTTTCAGCCCAATAAGTCTGAGCATTTTGTCCCCGGAAAAGTAATTTTGAGAACCCGAAAGCAAAAAAAAGCAGACTTTTTTAAAAAAGTTTTTTTTTTGGGTTTTTAAAGGGTTTTATAATATTGATTAGAGATATAAATATAAAATTAATTTATACATGTTCAAAGTCTCTAGCACTTAATCCATTCAATCTTTCAGTCAATTAATATCTGCAGTAAAAATGGAACATTAGAAAAGTGTAATGCTGTCCACTTCAAACTTTTTAATTTATTAATCAAGACTTTCCCTTTAATAACTGTATCTGGAGAACAAAATGAATATCATACACAGGAAAGATATCTTTAAAGCAGTGAAATACAATGAGCAGGAAGAGCCCTTAAGATTACATTTAAAGTTCTTGAAATTTTCTGGATTCAATGACCTTTATGTTTTAAAGTAATGATGGACTGCCCTCTCTTTACTTAATTGAGTGGTTCTTGTCATAATATGGATTAGAACAATAACTGAAATATGCTAAGCACTGTTTAGTGTCAGGAATGAAGGATGGTGGATCCTCTGAGTCACCGCAAATGTTTGCCATCCCAGGGAGCTGAGTCTGAGGAGCCCCCGCCTTCCCGCCCCGTCCAAGGCCCGTTGGGGTTTCTGAGGGACCCCTTTGGTTGCTACTCCTGATGTGTCCACTCGCAGTGACAGCCAAGGTGCAGTGAGGTACAATGTGGTCAGGCTGAGGCATAGTCTAATCCAAGCAGAAAGGTCAAGGCAGGTGGCAGGTAAAGTCAAAGTCCAGGCAAGAGGTTAAAGCACAGAAGAACACAAACTAATCACTCAATCTCTCTCTAAAGCATACCAAATACTTGCAGGAACCTAATGGGGAAATGGGGTAATAAAGGGTCCGAGGCCGGTGATTATCTATCAACAGTGCACTGGCCCTTTAAGCCCCAGAGAGCTGGTGCCCGCATGCTATTTGGAACTGCCACGTGTATGCCAGCAAACATCTGGAGAACAGAGTGGAGCAGGAATGGGGAACGGTAAGTGCCAGCGGCCCCGGGCAGACAAGCACGAACGCGTCACAGTCCAGAGACAATACAGCCGCTTTATAAATATGAAATATATACGATCCTGCCTCGCAAAAAACGATACTAACTCCAGCAACCCCTAAAACTGATCCAAAAGCACAAGAAAAGTCAGCACCCATATAATCATAAACCCACAAATAAACCACAGAACATTCAAATTCTATTCTGTGTTGCAATTAAACAAAACTGGAACTTTTTGGGCCTATGGAGCAGCGGTATGTCTGGAGGACAAATAATGAAAGTGTTGTTCCCATAAAGCCACTTGCTGCTGAAAGCTAGTTTTTTTTTGCTAGCTAAGAGGTGGCCTCGGTGAATAGAGAGATGGATGCTCTTGCGCAGCACTCTCATTTATTTCTATGGGTGGTCCGGATATAGTACAGTATAGTGAATAGGTTAAAGGGTAGGTTGAGCGATTATTAGCAAAGTTAAAAAGGCACATTTTATGGTGATCAAAAATTTTGATCATCGAAAATTTTAAAGGTTAAAATCTGTGCACCCTCTTTTTAAATGCGCCCTTTTCGGCGCTTCCTGTCTTTTGGGGGCCCAGCAAATCACTTACAGAATAGAGCGGGGGGAGATTGTGTGCGATGTCATGACTGGGATGTTAGGGTTGGGATTGGCGGGAAAAATCAATACCGTTTTACTAGAAAAGCTTTCCCTGTTCAGCCTCATTGTCCAAAAAGCTCTCAGAGCAGAAGGAAGGGCGCCTGCTGTGCCCAAAACAGCTCACAAATTAATCTTTTTCTTCACAAGAAAGCTCTTTTGTTAGCGTGATCCTTAAATTTAGTTAGATTAGAATGGAAGATTTTATGTATTAGGTAGAGAATTTTTTAAAGGAGACCCCCGCTGTAAAGTCGCGGGGGGGGGGGGGGGGCCCGCGGGCAAAACACAGACAAGTCTTAAAGAAATGGAAAAAAGTTCACCAAGACTTATGTAGACTTTGCACTGCAATAGTTTATTTTTAACATTTTCTTTGGGGAAATATTTCCCGGATATTGGGGGAGCCTGAACTTATATTAGGTCACACTTTTCTGTAACTGCAGGTCTCTTTGTTAGGTGCAAAACTTCCTTTAAAATTTTCAGTATACATTTTAGATAGGGGGGGTTCATTTTTAATTTTGCCCATTTAACTTTTGTTCCATCCACCTTTCAGTTAAATTGAATCCAGCAATTTTTTTAGTCGCCAGGTTTATAGTGCCAAAAAAAACTTGTATTACCCTTTCATTTCGATAGGTTTTTTGCACTTTTGCCCCGTCCAATTTGTTCTGAGGGACCTGCACTTAAATGGGAATGCAGCACTTTGTATTACCACAGTGAATTGATAGCTGCCAAAAAAAACCTTTTATTATCTGAAAACATTACAGATACGTTTTTTTGCACTTTTTGCCCAGTCCAATTTTTGATTAAACCCCCGCGTTAAATTTGAATCCCCCAATTGTGTAGTTTCCACAGGGGAATTGATAGGGCCAAAAAATCCTTTTATTATCCGAAAACATTACAGATACTGTTTTTTTTTACTTTGGCGCACTACAGCTTTGTTATTTAGGCCCCTTCCTTTAAAGTGAATACTGCAAATTTTGTAGTCACCACAGGGAATTAAAAGGTGCAAAAAAAACCCTTTTATTATTTAATAAATTTCAGTATGTTTTTTGACTTTGGAGCACTACCCGCTTGTTCATTGAGGACCCTTTCACTTAATTGAAAACAGCAATTTTTTATCACCACGGGGAATTGAAAGGGGCCAAAAATACCCCTTTTATTATCCGAATACATTTCAGTACGGTTTTTTTTTACTTTGGCGCAGGCCACTTTGTTTGTAGATCTACTTTGCAGTTAAATTTGAAAACACAATTTTTTTCACCAAGGTAATTGATAGGGGCCAAAAAAAACCTTTATTATCCCAATACATTTCAGATATGTGTTTTTTTTACTTTGGGGCGGGCCCGCTTTGTTGATAGATCATTTTGCAGTTTTAAATTTTTAAACCAGCAATTTTTTTTTGATTTGAGGGGATTTGAGAATAGCTGTGATTTGCCGCTTTTAATAAAAGACTTTTTAAAACTTCCAACCTTTCAAATTTTTTTATTTTTGAACAGGAGCGAAATTCAGGTGGTAACGAGCAAAGGGGGGGGGGTGGGACATGGGGGAAGGACGAGAGAAGGTCTCCTTCCGTGCTGGCGACAACAGCTTGCCAGGGGATTTCGTTGCGGGACGTCGGCCCTGTCTTTGGTTTGGGTCAGGGCCCTTGAATCTCAGTAACGAACGCGTCGCCATTCGTCCTTCAGTGGTTAATGAAACCTGCATCCAGCAGTTTACCTCCTGTCCCCCCCAGTCACGGCCACTAAGTCGTCATCGCACACCGAATTCCAACATGAAACCCAAATTTTGTAAACTTGTACCCACCACTGGGAAAAATCCATTTTCGAAGACCCTTTTTGATGACAAATGGGGTTTGGGAGTCAGAAGGATGTTAAAAGATCAAGAGGCCAAAGAGGATGTTTTTCTCTGCTCTGACCCCCATTATGTCCATCAGGGAGAGAAGGAACCGGGTCAATGGGCCCAAAAACCCGGGGCGGTCGGGCAACCCTTGCAGCCCCCTTTTGCTTGTACCCCCAAAACCCTGGGCAAATGTCGGACGACTAATCACCGTGTTGATGATGAGGATGACGACATTGGGGACCACCTGGTCTTTTTCCAGCAGAATTTCTTGCGAGGCTTCATACTGGACGGGGGGAAAGACGGGGGCGTGTCAGTATGGGTTCCCCCTCAAAAAGGGAGAGGGGGCGCAAAGCCCCTGATAGTTTCCCGCCCCACGGTCACGCAACCCCGCTCCTCGCTTACGCCGTCAAAAAGGCCGGCCCCCTTCAAGCCGGGCCTTCTTTGAGCAAGCCCCTGATTCACCAGCGTGTCATATGCCGCCTTTTCCCATAAACGCAAAGTAGGCAAGCCCCCTTTGGTGGTTAACCACCCCCCCAACGTCTGTCACATGCAGCGAATGCAGATTTGAAAGGGAGGCAACAATTGGCAAAAAAAGGCAAGACCGACCCGGGCCCCCAACCACGCACACCCCTGTCCCCGCCTCCTCCTTCCCCCGCCACCCCAAGCGTTCCTCAGCCCCCATGTCCTCAGAGTCTGACAGGGTCGCCTCCGCTTTAGCCTCCACCGTCGCCCCCCGACCACCCGCACCACCAGATACCCATCCCACCCCTTTTTCCTTCCGCCCTTTTACGACCTGCATGGTACAGCGGCCAGTCTAGCAGCCAGCCTTCTGCGTCCAGTTTTGGGGGCAGAAAAAACTTTAACCCAAACCATCCCAAAGCCAAAAACCGAAAGTCGGATTTCCACTTTTTGGGCCTTGGGAAAAGTTGCCTTTCCTCGGTGGACACAGATGGTTCCGCCACGCATGGGCCCTTGTGCCCCCCCAATACCAGATCCAAGCAGGGGATTTCTTTTGGCAGAAAAACCGTCCCTGCCCTGGCCATCCACGTGACATCTGAAATTTCAGCCGGTTTTCTGCTCTGTGGGGCCCGGGAAAATCCATTGACCACCGACACAGATGGTAACCGGCCAAGGCCACTATAAACTCTGACAGCTCACTGGGTGAGCTGGGTATTCTCTGGGGTGACGGTGGCTCTCAGGCTCGGCGCACGCTCTTTAAAACCGCAGGGGTGGTGCAGGGTTCTTTCCCCCCAAGGGCCTCTGGTGGCTCACGCCAGAGAAACTAGGGCCCGGTGAAAAATTTAAACGTCTTGGAGACCCGTTCACACACAGGGTTTAGGGGGGCGTGGCGGTCTCTGCAACGAGACTGAGCGCTGGCTGGGTGCCAAGAACCTTGTGCCAGGCAAGGTGGTGTGCGATAACGGGCGAAATCTGCTGGCCGCCCTTAAGATCGGTAGGCTGGAGCACATCCCTTGCCTGGCACATGTCATGAACCGTGTCGTCCAGAAATTTCTAAAGAGCTACCCGGGTCTGGACTGCCTGCTGAGGAAGGCTCGAGGTCTAAGTTCGCACTTCCGCCGTCCGCACCGCTGCTTCGTCCCGCCTGGCTGCGTTGAAACCGTCAGCTCGGCCTCCCCGTCAACCGTTTCATTGTTGACGTGGCAACACTTTGGGAAATTTCCCACCCCCTTCCACATGCTCCAGCGATTGTGGCAGCAGCGCAATGCCATTACGCAGTACGAAGGGGACACAGGGCCCTTTGACAAGCAGCGGTGCGGACCTGGGGGTGTTGGCCACCGAGAGTGGAGGCAGGTGAAAAGAGCTTCTGCACCATCCTTTTCCAGTTTTTGAAGAAGCCACCAAAATGGTCAGTGCGGACAATGCCCTTGTCACCCATGAGCATTGTGGTGATCTTAGTTCTGGAACGATCGTTGGACACCTGAACAACAGGTCCCGCCAGCGACGGAGGAGGAGACGGACACAGAATGCGGACACGGAGCCTTTCTCTCCGTCAAACCCACAAGGCCGACAGTTTCACAATTTCATCGGTCTTCATTAGGCAGTGGTTCGGGGTCCAGAGCTAGTGCAAGGTGGCGCATCAGCTCTCAGGGGGCATTATCTCAGGCAAGTCAGGGCTGTGTTGAAGCTGTGCCGGAGGCAGCGGAGGAGGAGGAGGAGGAAGAGGAGGATGAGGAGGTATTCCTAGACACCGACATTACAGACGTCCCTGCCTTGGAAAGAGGTTGGCACGAATTTGAGGTGGAGGAGGAAGATGGAGGAAGATCAGTTTGGGAGTGCCCTCGACCCAGAGGCTTGGGAAATCAAGGCTCCATCTCTCACATGATTGCTTGGATGCTCCATTTCCTCCAACATGATCCTCGCATTAAGGCCATCAAAATGAACAACAGTTACTGGGGGCCACCCTCCTGGATCCCGGACCCAAAACAAAAACTCAGCACTTTCCTTCCACCCCACCCCAAATAGAGAGTAAAATCAGGAAATGGAGACCTTGCTTTATTGATCAACTGGAACATCTGTTGCGTCTGCTTCAAGTTCCCCTAATGTCACGGTGGAACGACATCAGCGACGAGACAGCAGTAGAGTGCCAAGTAACCGTAGCGGCAGCAGCAGCAGCAGGCAAGGTGGCTGAAGCCTAATGGGTGACTTCTGGCAATCTTTGTTTACCACCTCACCAACGCATACAATGCAGGGCACACATCCAACACACAGAGACCCGCTTAAGATCATGGTGGCACAACTATCTGCGTCTCAACACCGATGTTTTTTGTATGTGTTCCAGACCCAATAGACTTCTGGGTATCCAAAATGGACAATACCCCAGCTCGCTCGCCCGCCATAGAGGTGTTGTCCTCCCCCACCCGCCAGCGATATCGAGCTGCCCTTCAGCACACGGGAGGATCATTACAGACAAACGCACCCGGGCTTCCCACAGATAATGGGGAAATTTTTTCTTTCACAAGATGAATCAGGCAGGATCTCTGATAGTTGTGGCCCCAATTGCCGGGGTCACCGATTATTCCCCGGTTACTTCACTTTCCTCTTCAAACAGAAATGGTCCTTTTAAAAAATTTTTTTTAAAAATGACATATCTTACGAAAATTTTTATTCTCTTTTCCCAACAGTTCATTTTCGGGTTTTGCTGTGAGGAGACGTAAAACAGCAATTTTTCATAAAAACACCGTATTCCATTTACTCACTTTTTTTTTAAAGTTTTTTCCCATTGTCAAGGGGTTTTTGAGGTATTTGTGTGAATAAGCTATAATTAGGGCCCTTTGGAACAAAAATGGGGCTTCTAATGCATTTCTTCCTCACAATTTTTAAAGGGGCATGGCTTTGAAATCAGCAATACTACAGGTCCTTTTATAAAACAATTTTTTTTCTAACAGACATTTGTTCTTCAAAATTGTCCAAAGGGGCTCAAGGGTCATTTTTTTGAATTTTTGGGGATTTTGCTTAAAAGCAGCTATACTACAGGCCCTATTATAAAAAAAATGTTGTTTCTAAAGACTTTGTTTTCACAATTGTAAAAGTGCCAAGGGTCAGTTTTTTTAATTTTTGGGGGCTTTTTGCTTTAAATGCGCATACTAAGGTCCTTTTATAAAAAAAATTTTGTTTCTAAAGGCATTTGTTCTTCACAATTGTCCAAAGTGGTCAAGGCTTTTTTGAATTTTGGGGGGCATTTTTTTTTTAAAAATGCAGCTTCTACGGCCCAAATAAAAAAAAAATGTTGTTTTTTTAACAACATTTTGTTCTTCAAAATTTGTCCAAAGTGGCTAAAGGGTCTGCTTTTAATTTTTTGGGGGGCATTTGCTTTGAAATGCAGCTATACTACAGGTCCATTTAAAAAAAAATTTGTTTCTAACGGGCTTTTTCTTCAAAATTGTCCAAAGTGGCTCAAGGGTATGCTTTGAATTTTTGGGGGGGCTTTTTTGCTTTGAAATGCTTTACAAACGGGCCCTTTTAAAAAAAAAATTTTGTTTCTAACAGACATTTGTTTTTCCCCAAAATTGTCCAAACCCTCAAGGGTCATGCTTTGATTTTTGGGGCATTTTGCTTTGAAATGCAGTATACTACAGGCCATTTAAAAAAAAATTTGTTTATAACAGACATTTGTTCTTCACAATTGTCAAGAGGGCTAAGGGGGTGATGGTGTGTCAGAAACAGAATAGGTGGGGACACTTTTAATGACACTTTTGCAAAATGAATTGTTTTTGCAAGATCTTTAACATACTTAAACCCCCTTTATGAGAAACCCTTTAAATAAAATTTAAAAAAAAAGAGAAACAAGACAGGTTTGGATTCCATCCTATTTTAAAAAAATGTTTTCTAGAATTAAACTCTAAAAAACTTGCATTACAAAAAACTGGTAAATAAATTCCCGAATTTTACAAAAGGGGGGTACAAAAACTTGACCGATTAGGTTATTTAAGGAATGGGGTAGGAGCACGGACAGAGAACAAAGTAAGAGACAATTTTTCCCCACATTTTAGTAAATGAGAAAAAAATGCCAAGAAAAGGGGGACCTGGGGAACAGGACGTTAAACCCCAGTATTTCCAAGTGAAACTCAATTGGTCCCCCACTCATACGGAGGTCAAAACCTACCCAGGACGGGGACAGTATATGTCCAGTGAAACTAAAATGGTGGTTGAAAACTCCAATTTCCGCACTTTTTAATTGTGGCCCAAAAAGTTTTTAAAGGGCATTTTGCGGGCAGGACAATAAGTTAATGTCCATTTTAACTAAAAAGGTGGTTCAAAGACTCCTTTTCCCGCACTTTTTTAATTTTTGGGGTCGACAGGTTTAATGGCTTACTGGGTCCAACAGGTAAAGTCAAAGTCCAGTTCAACTAAAAAGGGGGTTGAAAGATCCTTTTCCCGGGGACTTTTTAATCTGGGTCAGACAGGTTAATGGTCATTCTGCGGGGACAGGACAGATAAGTCAATGTCCGTTCAACTAAATGGTGGTTGAAAGACTCCTTTTTTCCGGGACTTTTTAAAAGTGGGGGTCGCAGGTTTTGGGGTCATGCTGTGGCCCCCGGACAGGTAAGTCAATGTCCCCGTGAAACTAAAATGTGATTGAAAGACTCCTTTTTCCCCCACTTTTTAAACTGGGGGTAATGCAGGTTTGGGCTCATGCTGTGGGCCCCGGGCAGGTGTAGTCAATGTCCAGTGAAATAAAAGGTGGTTGAAAACCCTTTCCCCCCCCCACTTTTTGAATCTGGGGTTTATGCAGGGTTTGGGGCTCATGCTGTGGCCCAGGGGAAATATAGTCAATTTCCCTTCAACAAAAAGGTGGGTTGAAAGACTCCTTTTTCCGGCACTTTTAAATCGGGGGTCATCAGGTTTTTGGGGGGTCTGCTGCATTCCGGCAGGGGAAATTTCAATGTCCAGTTCAATAAAAAAGATGGTTCAAACATATGCCTTCTGGCACTTTTTAATTTGTGGGTGATGCAGGTTTTTTAAAGGGGCTGCTGTTTGGGACAAGACAGGGATAGTGGGAAAGGGTTGATTTTTTTTTCTGTGGGTTTTATAACCAAAAAGTGTTGCCTAAAAGTAGCATTACCATTTGACTGTGGGAGTTAATTCCAGCTTCTCCACCCTGTTTGGGTGTAAGAATGAAGGTGTTGTTGCTATCCAAATGTCGATGTCGATGGCCAAAGTAATCGCTCAACACTAGTTGAAGGCAGTGCTTGCGCAGCTATCCCCAACTCAATTCTATGTGAGTGTGCTCGGCTATATTTCTCTGGGTGTGTGCTCAACTCCCATAGATATGAATGGGGAAAGCTGTGCAAGCGTGGCCGTCTCCCCCCATTCACTGTGAGCAGGTCGTTGCTAGCGACGAGCCAACCTCTTAGCAGGAAGTGGCTTTGTGGGAACACCCTTTTCACACATATGCTGATAAGAACACCCTGCCTACAGTGAAGGTTCAATGATTCTTTGGGTTGTTTGGTTTCCTCTGACACTTAGAACATGAAGTATGTCATAAAGGGACTGAATAAGTTGTGTTTTCTGTTGAATTTGGAGAAACTACTTGTTATATTAGTTGTATATAAATTCTTCTTGTTTGTTTTTTTTTTTCAAAAAAGTTGAAAGTTTGCATTTTTCACAAATAAATCTAATTTGCAATAAGGGTTGAATAATTTTGATTGCAACTGTATGTAAACACAGTATATATGAATTTCTTTAAAAATACATTATCTATATCAAAACAAAAATTGGATAATAAGTGCACATTTTCATCAGATTGTATGAGCCCTTCAGCCAGAAACAAATCAACCTAATTTCAGATGGGTCCTTATGCTAAATGAAATTAACTTTATTGTCACAAAGGCCCCCTAAATGTCTTTTCAGTTTGTAATCATGAAGGCCCCCTGGAAGGTTCTTACTGTATACCTGGACCCCCCTTGGGAATTAATGTTCAGGGGATGCGGTTTTTAGAGACCAAATATTTTAAACACTGGGTTTCGGAGATAACCTCTAAGTCAACCATCTTTAACCTTGTTTTCCCTTCCTGACATATAACATCATAGTTTTTTAAAAATAAAAAGTATTTTGTACTACACTGCTAACTACACCAGAAAAAAATTGCTAAAACTTTATACCAAATGCAAAACATGTTTTAAAAGTTTTTTTTTCCTTATGGGAGGATCCAAAATTGCATAATTGACTTTTGAAAATTACCTATTGTAATGTCCCCACCCACTGCCCACTTTCAAGCACTTTTCCTGTCTTTACATATGCTATTTTTTTTCAGAGAAAAAGGGGATACGCAATTAAAGGGTTGTCTCCTTTTCATCGATTTTTATCTTACCTTAGTCCTGATTTCTTAGTTTCATTTCTGAATTCAGGGGCGTGTTTACTGGCTTTACTGGCTTCTACTGGCCTGCAGTGATGAGCTGCTAAGGACACCAGGTCTGCAGCTACAGCAACCAGCGCTGGCAGTCTATCAGGAGAGATCAAACAGGTCTGTAGCTAAAGCGACCTGAGGATATTGAGGGCACAGGTGCACATAATAAAGGAGACAGAGAATAAGATCCACTGTTAACCTTAATTATGGAACGGGGGCACCAGAGAGAGAATATCAAGGGCACAGGGGCACACATTAAAGGAGACAGAGAATTTGATCCCACTTCCAATCTCAATTATGTGCCATAGAAAGGGGAAATCACACTCAGAAGAGTCTCTAGGGCACAGTCCATATCAGATGGACACTACCGGCCCCATCTCCTTCTATACAACTTGGGGGCAACCTAGGGATACCCTCGGCCATAACAGCTCACACTTAGCCTTCACTTCGGCTGCATTATGAGCACCCCCCATACCCTCACAAAGTCCAGACCCCCAACAACACATACATTGGCACCACCTTTCACTTTTTAGACAGAAATGGAAAATAACTTTATATTACGAGTCACATGCACCAGCAGTCACTTAAATTCTTTGGAAATTTTCAGGACTTGTTTGGGCAACAAGGCAAAACTATCAAAGTTTTAAGCTGTGATGTAAAAGTACAGTGCTTAGTTACAAAAGTTACAAAAAAACAGCCATACATAAAACCATGCAGAACAGTTCATAAACAAAAGGGGTAAGTTATGAAAAACAGACCTTTTCCAATTTGATCGGTTAAAAATCAATGCTGAGAAATGCAGCTCGAAGGCAATCATACAGACCTCCGCTGGATGGTATCTCCTGGAACTAACAATGGTATTTGATGACCCAAGGTGTTTTATAGAAACTGAACCCCACTGGCCCCTCTTCCTGTTTAGGTCACATAAGGGCTAGCTAGTTACATGCAAGGGACACTAAGAAAGTCATAATTCCAGCTTCTGTCATACTCCGCATCGGAGTCTCCTAGCCAGATTTTATGATCGCTAAGTTCCCAAGTATGAATTTACCAACCCAGCCATACCAAATATGAATATGACTGCCACGCCTCCACTATACGCTCAGGCTATATATATATGCATCTTATGTTTCTCGTATTCGTACACTGTAGTTCTGTTTGTTACGATAGTTAACATTAATGCTAGATATGAACCTATAAGCCTGCCATAGCCATACTATGTGATTTGCTGATGTCATAGTCCCCTTCACCACCAGCCATTTTCTCTCTAAGACACATGTAGTGAAGACATGTCCACTGTTCTCTCCCATCTAGATCTACAGCTTGAATCACCGGTAAGATTAAACTACCCTTCTGGGGCTGTAGATTGTACAGCATTGTATTCTATGTTAATAGCTGTTGTTTACAGTTAGTTGTTATGCCCATTGCCCGTCGCAGACAGCATCCTCCATTTCTGTGTGTCTGCGCCCCTCTCTTTAGTAATGTATTTCATTCACATGTATGTATGTTTGCATCGCTTGTACATATTATCGTGTTATGTATCCTGTACATCATAGTAAGTCTATGTTTTGTATGTTCCACAGTTTTACACTATCCTATGCAATAAAAGTTGAAACCGGATATCTCTCCAAGTCAATGAGTTGCTGGGAAAGAGTTTAGCTGCCTGTCAACTTATGTTCCATACACATAGGGAGGACAGTACAGTAAAACGGCGTCTTTCTATAGGCTGGATTACAGAGAATCCTACCCGTGTACAGTGTCGCAGCGCAGCAGTGCTGCAGTGAAGCAAAGGCTTTCTACAGGCTAGATCACAGGGAATCTCAACTGTATACAACGCTACAGAGCAACAAGGCCACAGTAAGACAGAGGCTTCTAATAAGCTCGATTGCAAAATCCTAGTCTGCACAGTACTACGGTGCAGCAAGATCTCTACTGGACACAAGTGGCAACCACAAGCTAATAAGCCTGTCAAAGCGTCGCCATGTCAGAAGGAGAAAGCACACGACATGTGACAAAGTCTTATGCCTCAATAAGCTCTAAAAGCTCAAAGAGGTTGGTCAGCAGCTCTACGGTCGCCATGGCGCGGGCTGAAGCTGAGGCGGCCAAGGTAAGGGCAAGATTTGCTGAGCAAGAGATGCAGTTAAAAGCAGAGTCCAGAAAGGCACAGTTAGAAGCAGAGTCCAGAAAGGCAGAACTGGAAGCAGCAATGGAGAAAATAGCAATCGAAAAAGAAGCTGCTGCTGCTATTGCCAAAGCAGAGGCTTTAGAAGAAGCAGTCAGTCTCAAGAGCGAAAGACTCAGCAACATTCTTGAATATAAATACAGAGATCGTGACAACTCTCTCCGTACTTCAGACTATGTATTGCAACATGCCAAGTCAGAAGCCAGCCTATATTCAAGTCCAGGAGCAGAGTCCACTCCTGCTTATGAGTTCCACGAAAATCCTGTTACACAGAATGCTACCTCAGGTAACCACGCACCCTACATCAAGAAAAAGAGCAATCCTCAAGGCTGTCAACCGTCAGTACAACCTGCACCCAAACTGATAAACGCCCACAACTCTGCCATTCCCTTTAAGGAGGAACAAGAGGATGGTGACTATTACAGCAATAACATGTTCAAGAATCGCTATATCCAACCGGATCTTCCACTCACTAACCTCCCTCCAGGTACATCAAATTGTAATCAAGGGATGTCTGATTTTCTCAGATTCTTCGCAAGACGTGAGCTAGTAACAAAAGGGCTCACAAAGTTTGAAGACCGACCTGAAGGCTACAGAGCATGGCGATCTTCATTCAAAAACACCATCAAAGACCTAGCTCTGTCCGCAAGCGAAGAAGTTGATCTCCTAGTCAAGTGGCTAGGGCCAGAGTCAGTAGAACATGCAAAACGAATTAGGGACATCAACATTAATTTCCCAAGTAGAGGCTTAAAAATGATATGGGACAGACTTGACGAATGTTATGGCTCACCAGAAGTGATAGAAAGCGCGCTCTTCAAAAGAATTGAAGACTTTCCTAAGATCTCCAACAAAGAGTTTCCAAAGCTAAGAGAATTAAGTGACCTGCTGATGGAACTTCAAGTTGCCAAGGCTGATGGAGACTTGCAAGGACTTTCATTTCTGGACACTGCGTGGGGTGTGAAACCCATAGTACAGAAATTACCTTACAGCTTGCAAGAGAAGTGGCTGAGCGAAGGTTCCTGCTTCAAAGAAAGGTATAACGCTTCATTTCCTCCATTCTCTTTCTTTGTAGACTTTATACATCATCAAGCAAAGAGAAGAAATGATCCAAGTTTCGACTTCTCAACAGTTGACACTACGTATACAAGGTCAATTAAATCTGCCTTACACCTTAACTTTAAGGGAAAACCTGTTATGGTACACACGACCAGTGTATACCCTACTGACTACACTAGCACAGCTATCAGCACTGCCGCGACTGATAGACCTCAGCAAGATACATATTCAGAGAATGTCCTCTCCACAAGAAGCCACAATCACTGCTAAAATGTAGAGGATTTAGAGAAAAAATCTCTCAAGGACCGCAAAGCCTTTCTCAAAGAAAATCGTATTTGCTACAGGTGTTGCGCATCAACTTCCCATCTTGCAAGAGACTGTACAGCAAATCTTAAGTGTTCAGAATGTGACAGCAATGAACACAATGTGGCTTTACACCCAGGGAGAGCTCCATGGATTCTCACACCTTCAGACCAAACAACAGAGCACGGCGGGGAGAAGAAAGACACCATATCTCCCGAAGTGACGCCTCGGTGCACCCAAGTCTGCGGTGAAGGTCTTAGTGGTAAATCCTGCTCCAAGATTTGTCTCGTTACTGTCTACCCAATTGGTCACAGAGAGAAGGCCGAGAAACTGTATGCCATTCTTGATGATCAAAGCAACAGATCTCTTGCTAACTCAACCTACTATGATATCTTCAAAAATAGATGGCACGTATCCTCATATTCACTCAAAACTTGCTCGGGGGTCAGCGAAGAGACAGAGAGAAGAGCTGCTGGATATCAGATCGAATCCATAGATGGAGAAATATCCCTACCTCTACCTACCTTGATTGAATGCAATCAAATCCCCATCAATAGAGATGAGATTCCTACTCCTGAGGCAGCATTGCACCATGGTCATCTGAAAACCATAGCACATTGTATCCCTGCATTAGACCCAGAAGCTCAAATACTCCTCCTCCTTGGCAGAGACATTATAAGAGCCCACAAGGTGAGAAAGCAGTTAAATGGCCCCCACAATTCCCCTTATGCTCAGAAGCTTGACCTGGGGTGGGTCATCATCGGCAATATCTGCCTAGGAAATGTTAACAAACCAACCAACGTGAACTCGCTTTTTACCAATTTATTGGAGAATGGGCGTCCATCCCTTTTCCAACCCTGGCCTAACAAATTCCTCATCAAAGAGAAGCTTACAGAAACAGAGAAGCATTCCTACAACGATGACCGAGATCATTTAGGGTGCACAGACTATCAGAGTTCAAAGGAAGATCATAAGATAGCCCCTTCTATTGAAGCTTTCTTGAAGATAATGGAAAAAGGATTCTTCAAGGATCAACAGAATAACTGGGTAGCACCACTTCCCTTCAAAACTCGGAGATGTCAACTTCCCAACAACAGGGATCAAGCACTGCAACGCTTTTATTCACTAAAGCGCAACTTCCAAAGACGACCAGACATGAAGGAACATTTCTTCTCATTTATGAACAAGATACTTGCGAATGGTCATGCAGAAGTAACCCCACCTCTAGAAGAAGATGAAGAACACTGGTACCTACCAATTTTCGGTGTCTATCACCCTAAGAAACCAGGACAAATCCGAGTAGTATTCGACTCCAGCTCACAGTGTAAAGGTGTGTCCCTTAACGATGTTCTTCTGACAGGGCCAGACCTCAACAACACACTCCTCGGTGTCCTCATCAGATTCCGCAAAGAACCCATCGCTGTCCCATAGGAACTTCTTGAGGTTCTTCTGGTTTGAAGATAATGACCCTACCAAAGACATCACAGAATACCGCATGAAAGTACATGTTTTTGGCAACAGCCCATCTCCTTCAGTTGCTATCTATGGACTCAGACTATCTGCTCAAGAAGGTAAGAAAGAATATGGTCAAGATGTCAGACAGTTTGTTGAGAGAGACTTCTATGTAGATGATGGCCTAAAGTCACTTCCTTCACCAGAAGCTGCAATCAGTCTACTCAAAAGAACCCAAACCATGCTCGCCTGTTCGAACCTCAGACTGCATAAGATAGCGTCAAACAGCAAAGTTGTCATGAAGGCCTTCCCCACTCAAGATCATGCCATAGATTTGAAAGATTTGGACTTGGCGACAGACTCATACTTATGCAGCGCAGCCTAGGGCTCAACTGGAACCTCAAGACTGACACTCTTACTTTTCAGGTCGACCAAGAGCAAAGACCTTTCACAAGATGTGGTGTCTTATCTACTGTGAACAGTCTGTATGATCCACTTGGCTTCGCAGCACCTGTGACCATTCAAGGCCCAGTCAAATGCATCCGCTCTGACAGAGGTACTAATTTTGTGGGAGCCTGCAAAGAGCTGAAAATCTCTTCAAACATAGACAGTGACCACGTAGAGAAATATCTTGCTGATCAAGGTTGTACATGGATGTTCAACCCTCCACATTCTTCTCATATGGGAGGTTCTTGGGAGCGTATGATTGGAATGGCCCGCAGAATCCTTGACTCAATATTTCTACAACTGGAGAACGTCAAAGCTCACCCATGAGACACTCACAACCTTCATGGCTGAAGTTTCAGCTATCATCAACGCTAGACCTTTGACCTTAATACCCACTGATCCAGAGGATCAGAGGATCCTCTCTTATTGTCTCCTTCTACTCTTCTCACCCAAAAAAGTTAATCCAGCAACAGCTCCTCTTGCTGAGTTTACTGTCAAAGACTTATACAAGAGCCATTGGAGAAGAGTACAAATCCTGGCGGATACCTTCTGGGACAAATGGAGAAGACAATACATCTCTACTTTACAGACAAGGAACAAATGTCAGACCAGTAAACCTAATTTGAAGCCAGGAGATGTTGTTCTTGTAATGGACTCTCAATCGAAGAGAAATGAATTGCCTCTAAGACTGATAACCAAAGTGTTTCCTAGAGAAGATGCCAAAGTCTGGAAAGTGGAGGTCAGAGTTTGTAGGAAAAATGAACCTAAACTTTTCCTCAGACCTGTTACTGAACTGATTGTGTTGTTTTCTTCTGATGTTTTTAATGTGGCACCCTCGGGTACCAGACGGGGAGTGTCACGCCTCCACTATACGCTCAGGCTATATATATATGCATCTTATGTTTCTTGTATTCGTACACTGTAGTTCTGTTTGTTACGATAGCTCCATCTAGTGGATGTTGTACACATTGCTAGTTAACATTAATGCTAGATATGAACCTATAAGCCTGCCATAGCCATACCATGTGATTTGCTGATGTCATAGTCCCCTTCACCAGCAGCCATTTTCTCTCTAAGACACATGTAGTGAAGACATTTTCCACTGTTCTCTCCCATCTAGATCTACAGCTTGCATCGCCGGTAAGATTAAACTATCCGTCTGGGGCTGTAGATTGTACAGCATTGTATTCTATGTAAACAGCTGTTGTTTACAGTTAGTTGTTATGCCCATTGCCCGTCACAGACAGCATCCTCCATTTCTGTGTGTCTGCGCCCCTCTCTTTAGTAATGTATTTCATTCACATGTATGTATGTTTGCATCGCTTGTACATATTATCCTGTACATCATAGTAAGTCTATGTTTTGTATGTTCCACAGTTTTACACTATCCTATGCAATAAAAGTTGAAACCGGGTATCTCTCCAAGTCAATGAGTTGCTGGGAAAGAGTTTAGCTGCCTGTCAACTTATGCTCCATACACATAGGGAGGACAGTACAATGATAGATTCATAATTTGAGCTGATTTTAATTTCTGTGCTTCCCTAAAGCCAAATATTCTCATGAACAAGACAGGTGTAACTGGGATCCTTGGTCATAATCTCATAACTGAGTTATGGAGAAGATGGTCTGTCTACTTGGGTATATTCTTCCACCTTTCCTACTTAACTCGTCTATGCTAATTGGTAAAGCTGATCAAGGGGCCCCTAGGACTGGTCTGCTAAATAACCCCCATGGTTATCAATAACTGCAGGAGTTTTATAAAAATACATGATACATCACATACAATATTTATATACAAACCAATTAGGCAACCCAGAATTAAACATTTGACCACGGAGGCTCGTTTTCCTTATACGTCTCCTCTTTATAAGGTAGCTTAATGGTATTGACTTGCAAGTCATTTCAATAACCCATTTACACATGGGAAATAGTCCGGTTGAGCCTTTCTCCCCCACTACTAGGACAATTTCCCAACGTCCTGGCCAATGGTCGTTCAGTGCTCTTCTAAACTGATATATCACACAAAACATTTATACATAAACAATGAAACAAACCAGAATCAGCATCTGACCCTAAAGGCTTATTTTCCTGAAACCTCCCCCCTTTAGGATGTGGCCTGGGAAATTGACTTGCAAGTCAATTTCCCAGGCCCATCTTCATGGCAAGTAGCCCAGGTGAGATAGCTTTTCTCCTCCACAACGGAACAATCCTCCCATGCCATAGTCTAGGGCTGTCTGGTGCCATGGAAAAGTTGGATATTTAGGCACTGTAGTTATAAAAGGATCAGTGGAATTCATTCCCCTTTCTGTTTCATATAACATGGGCGTAAAGGCATCCACTGGGTGGCTGATGCCACACATTATAAGTATGTGTATCTCAACTCTGCAATTAGTATCTAGATGCTTACATACTACAGGCCCTGGTGAATAGTCTTGATAGTGTATAGCCCAAAGTTCAGTCTCAGAAATGACAGCTTAGCAGATAATATCACACCCTATAAGTTTAGATACCTCAACTAGGCTGATAGTATCATACATATCATACAGTACATAACAGGCTTAGATACATTTCAAAGATTGAGACACATCAGTATTCTTAGATACATCTGCTTCCCAGCAGATATCACACAAAAGGAACAGGTTCTACTCTGCACTGATAAGTGCCGCTGTGTGGAAAGATCATGGCAGAGAGTATCGCACAGTGTAGGCTTGAATACTAAAGCTTGGCAGATAATATCACACCCTAGAGACTTGGATATATTAGCTTGGCCAACAGCATCAAATACCATCGGTTTAGATACATCCACTAGGCTTTTGGTATCATGCCTAACCGACTTAGATACATTTTCACTGTCCACAACAGGTTGAGATACATCAGCGGGCTTAGATACACCTGCCTCACACAACAAAGAGCAAGTTCTACTCTGCACTGATTAGGTACACTATATGAGAGGTTCATGGCAGACAGTATTCCACAGTGTAGGCTTAGATACAACAGCTCAGCAAATATTATTACATCCTATAGACTTGGATACATCAGCTTGGCCGACAGCATCATATTATTTAGGTTTAGACACATCCACTTGGCTGTTAGTATCACACATAACAGGCTTAGGTAGGCTCTGCCCTACCAAACAGTCCAAGATACATTGGCATTATGCACAACAGGCTTAGATACATCCTCCCCAGGCGTTGGGTTGTCCTTGATAGGAAAAGGGGTAACATGGGTGGACTCCATGCCACTCAAATGGATTACTGTCAATACATCAGTGGACCTGGCATCAGGATTCCACACTCCTTTAAATCCTGGTTCAACTCTTTGTTCCAACACATCTTGAGCCATGTGAACTGGGAAGTTCAATCCCCCAACAACTTAAACACTCAGGGTTTCTCCAGGAAGCATGCTCTTGGGATTCACTAACTCTTAAAACAATAGACTTTAGTGTCCCTGCTCTCTTCAGTGCTTTGCTTGCCTACCATGCCAGACTGCAAATTACACATACCATGTGTGATTGTAGGCAAGACACTTATCTTTATATTCCTCATCTGGTTGTTACCACACACGCTTGACATCATCTGAACCTAATTTAATCTTGGTCGCATAAGACCACAGGACATGGTTCCAGTAATCCATGTCCTTAGTCTGCTTGTCTTCATCAAACTGTTTGTGGATCATCTTTAGAAGAGGTTTCCTTCTTTGACGACAGCCATGCAGACCAATTTGATGCAGTGTGCAGCATATGGTCTGAGCACTGACAGGCTGATCCCCACATATTTAACCTCTGCAGCACTGCTGGAAGCACTTATATGTCTATTTTGAAAAGACAATCTCTGGATATGATGCTGAGCATGTGCACTCAGCTTCTTTTGTCGACCAGGATGAGGCCTGTTCTGAGTGGAACCTGTCTTTTTAAACCGATGCATGGTCTTGGCCATTGTGGTACAGCTCCGTTTCAGGGTGCTTACAATCCTCTTATAACCTAGGCCTGTGATGGCGAACTTATTACATGCGTAGCCATTTTCGCTGACACGCGGCCAGATGCAGCCGGATACGGAGAAGTATGGAGCCGCATGCCGAGAAGGATGTTTCATCCTCGAATCCTGCACGGCCAGGTGCGATAGCCGAGGATAAAAACTTTGCTGTAGTGTAGTGTAGACACTCTGTGCCGGAGGTCTGTAGGCCAAAACAACAGAACTCCAGCACAGAGCCTATAGTTCTGGGACTTCTGGTTAGGCCGTTAGGGAATCTGTGACCTCACTTCTGGCCTCGCTGAGCAGGGAGCAGCAGAATACCATGGGGGACGCATCTCTGGGGGCCCTGTGATCGCCATTACCAGCAACCACATAACCACAGAAACCATCATCCAATCTACTGTGCTGGGGTGTTGTGGAGTTCTAATTGAGCATCATTACTAAGAGGCTGGGAGAGGCAAGGACCTGTGCTATGGGTGCCGTTTCCCACCATTAGAAATAGAGGCAGCCATCTTAATTTACATAAGGAATGCCATCTTATAGCATAGTGCAGACTCCATTTCACCGCTATTACTATTGTGCATCCTTACCCATATTTCTGCTTATTAACCCTGCCCTTTCCTAAAAGACAGTAACATGTGCCATCTTGTGGTCAGTTAGGCTAGTTAACCCCTAATTGCCTGCAGGGCTAACAGGCTACCTTTAATTCTTCTAATCTTCTGTCATTGTCCCCCTGATGGAGAACCCAAAAAATAAAAAAAACAAGGTTAAAGGGGTTGTCTCGCTACAAAGAATAGATTTCAAATTGTAGGGAACACAAAATAAAGACATTTTCCAAATATATTGCTTTGTTCCTCTGTTTTCCCTAAGGAGATACAAGTGAATTTATGACCTCCCTGGCTATTTCAGTTC
Source organism: Phyllomedusa bahiana (assembly GCA_025379985.1). Classification (NCBI taxonomy): domain Eukaryota; kingdom Metazoa; phylum Chordata; class Amphibia; order Anura; family Hylidae; genus Phyllomedusa; species Phyllomedusa bahiana. The sequence continues at coordinate 23,303 of JAODAL010005463.1, forward strand.
CCTCAGTAACTGACCTGTAAACAATTCTCCCCTGCTGCTTGTTCAATGAGATAACAGTGAGTGACATCATCACACAGGTCATGGCAGTGTCCTGTGCTGCTCAGCAGTAAAAAGCTTGATTTATGTAAAATAAACATAACTGTAATTAGGGCTTTTGTTTTGGGGATCAGATAAGAAGTCCTGTTAGTAGTTTGAGAAGCTAATCTGATCTATTTAGCATCTGAAAGCACAGCAAGGCATGGAGCTGTACAAGCATGGAGCTTATGCAAATGAGTCAGTCTGAACCAGGAAGTGACAGAGTATTTCATTCATGCATTCTCTGAAACTCTGAAGGGAGACAACTCCTTTAAGTAAAGGAAGTGGTAGTAGTAGTAGTAGGCAACGCTTTCAAGAGACATGGACTGAAATATATCTCATTTTAGAAAAAAATGGCAGATCATTTTATGTTCTATGTACTGAAATGGTAGTAAGCAGAACGTGGAATATAAATAGACATTTTGAAACTAATCATTCCCAGCTCTTGAAAAAAGTGAGGATGAAAAGAATGAACACATTTCCAGGCAGCTACACCTTTATGAGGGCCAATCTAATTCCATCGTTAAATTTGTAAAAGGCTCTACAAATTTAACATCTGCAAGTTTGAGCAGTGCTCACTGCATAGCTCATCATGGAAAAGCACTCAGTGAGGGAGAATTATATGCATATACACTCACCGGCCACTTTATTAGGTACACTTTCCAACTGCTCGTTAACACTTAATTTCTAATCAGCCAATCACATGGCGGCAACTCAGTGCATTTAGGCATGTAGACATGGTCAAGACAATCTCCTGCAGTTCAAACCGAGCATCAGTATGGGGAAGAAAGGTGATTTGAGTGCCTTTGAATGTGGCATGGTTGTTGGTGCCAGAAGGGCTGGTCTGAGTATTTCAGAAACTGCTGATCTCCTGGATTTTCACGCACAACCATCTCTAGGTTTACAGAGAATGGTCCGAAAAGAAAAAACTCCAGTGAGCGGCAGTCCTGTGGGCGGAAATGCCTTGTTGATGCCAGAGGTCAAAGGAGAATGGGCAGACTGGTTCGAGCTGATAGAAAGGCAACAGTGACTCAAATAGCCACCCGTTACAACCAAGGTAGGCAGAAGAGCATCTCTGAACGCACAGTACGGCGAACTTTGAGGCAGATGGGCTACAGCAGCAGAAGACCACACCGGGTGCCACTCCTTTCAGCTAAGAACAGGAAACTGAGGCTCCAATTTGCCCAAGCTCATCGAAATTGGACGGTAGAAGATTGGAAAAACGTTGCCTGGTCTGATGAGTCTCGATTTCTGCTGCGACATTCAGATGGTAGGGTCAGAATTTGGTGTCAACAACATGAAAGCATGGATCCATCCTGCCTTGTATCAACGGTTCAGGCTGGTGGTGGTGGTGTCATGGTGTGGGGAATATTTTTTCTTGGCACTCTTTGGGCCCCTTGGTACCAATTGAGCATCGTTGCAACACCTTGTTGAATCTATGCCACGAAGAATTGAGGCAGTTCTGAAGGCAAAAGGGGGTCCAACCCGTTACTAGCATGGTGTACCTAATAAAGTGGCCGGTGAGTGTATACAGTCATATGAAAAAGTTTGGGCACCCCTATTAATCTTAATCATTTTTAGTTCTAAATATTTGGGTGTTTGCAACAGCCATTTCAATTTGATATATCTAATAACTGATGGACACAGTAATATTTCCGGATTTAAATTAGGTTTATTGTACTAACACAAAATGTGCAATATTAGTTATTAGATATATCAAATTGAAATGGCTGTTGCAAATACCCAAATATTTAGAACTAAAAATGATTTAGATTAATAGGGGTGCCCAAACTTTTTCATATGACTGTATGTGGAGGACCCGCCCTAACATGGGCGCCCCCACCTGGAACCTAAACTAACAAGCCCTAATACTGTATAGCTTAGAAAAAAGGACTAGAAAAATAAAACTTAAATCCAATACCTGAAACACTAAATAAATAATAATAATAAATAAATAAATAAATAAATAAATACAAAAAGTGGCCTATACCAAAAATATATACAGCAGATAGATATGCTAAATACCACAAAATCCCTAAACCGATATCAATCAATCTTTACACGTTTCACCCCTCCCCACCCCCCCATAAGGGGATTATCAGGGAACAAATATAGGTAGTAGAGGAAAGAGTATTCGGAGAAACAAAGGAAACACCAAAAATATTAAAAAAAAGTGAAAACATTTGTCCCTGAATAAATAAACAACTATTCCAAATGTCAACGGCACACTTACAACTAAGTAAACATCAAAGGAATCACTGGCTTCATACACAGACAGCTCTGGGGCCATGCTAGGTCCCCAGAGCTGACTGTGCAGCCGGTCCCTGAGCTCTGTCGGGTGACCGGGCATTCCGATCACCCGACAGAGCAGGGGAACCCTTTGATTGCACTGCGGTAACGCACCGCCGCAATCAAAGGGTTAAAGCATCGGGTTTCGGAGGTTTCCTCCACTGCCCGATGCCTGCAGGACATGCTCTGGGATCGGGGCTGTGTAGTACAGCCCCGATCCCAGCACAATTGCGGCGCCGGGCGCCGCAAACTCCAATGTCTGCAGCGACGTCTAAAGACGTCGCTGCAGACGAACGACCTGAAATGCCCGCCGTCAAAATACGGTGGCCGGTCGTTAAGGAGTTAAGTTCACCTCCCATTGCGTCTAGGGGATTATTTATTTTGAATAAATAAACAATACACACAATAATTAAAGGCTTACATCCCTTGATAGATGAATCGGTAATATTAGGTCCAAAGCAGGGTCCAAGATACACTTAATAGGATTCCATGTTGCTGTATCAACAAAGATTATAGGTAGTGAAATAATTAGCTACTATTTATTTCACTACCTATCACCTTTGTTGAAACAGCAACATGGGGTCCTATTAAGAGCATCTAATATTATCGATTCATCTATCAAGAGATGTAAGTCTTTAATTATTGTGTGTAGTGATGAGCGATTGTGTCAACAATCGTTATCGAGTCGATAGTCGATATCGGCAATTATCACGTCGATAGTCGATTATCGCCGATGACCATTAAAGTCTATGTGAGAGAAACAACAGCTTCATTCTTACACCCAAACAGGTGATGAGAAGCTGGAATTAATATCCACAACAGTAAACTGGATATGTGCTACATCTTATGCAAGACAATTAAGCAACAAGAGTCACAGAAAAAAATTCACAGACTATTCACTATCCCTGTCCTGTACCACAGCATGACCCTTAAACCTGTATGACCAACAAATTAAAAAGTGCCAGAAGGCAGTATGATTTGAACCACCATTTTAGTTGAACTGGACATTGACTATCCTGTCCTGGACCGCAGCATGACCCCTAAATCTGCATGAACCACAGATTAAAAAGTGCCGTAAAAAGGAGTCTTTGAACCACCATTTTAGTTGAACAGGACATTGACTATTCCTGTCCTGGACCGCAGCATGACCCTTAAACCTGTATGGCCCACAGATTAAAAAGTGCCAGAAGGCAGTATTATTTGAACCACCATTTTAGTTGAACTGGACATTGACTATCCCTTTCCTGGACCGCAGCATGACCCTTAAACCTGCATGACCCACAAATTAAAAAGTGCCTGAAGAAATTCGTATTTGAAACAGTATTTTAGTGAAATGGACATTGACTATCCATATCCTGTAACGCAGCATGACCCAAAAATCTGCACAGGTGCCCTTATGGACCATCAGCAGAAAATTTGGAATGTGAAGCAAACGATACAGATGTTCACAGGTCAACGAGGCCTGTCTGAAAATCCTGCATTCTACTGTCAAGTGGGTTGAAGGAAATTACTGATCAAGGCGGGTGAGGCTGTAAACGTGGATCACGGAGGTTCAGCTGGCAGGGCTGGACTTACAGTGGGTGTGGTGAGAGTCAGGACTGGCGTCCGTCATCTATTAACACGCAGGTTCAGCTAGCAGGGCCGGAGTTATAGTGGGTGCGGTAAGAGCCAGGGCTGGCGTCCGTCATCTATTAACACGCAGGTTCAGCTACCAGGGCCCGAGTTACAGTGGGTGCGGTGAGAGCCCAGGCTGGCGTCCGTCATTTATTAACACGGCAAAAATGCTCTTATGACGCAGCAACGAAAACAGACGTTCTGAAGCAGAGTGCAGAAGCAGAAGTGTGAGCTAAGACCTCCATCTTTCCTCAGTAAACAGTCAAGACCTGGGTAGCGCTTGAGAAATTTCAGCCTCTACGAGAGCCAGGGCTGGTGTTTGTCATCTATTAACAGGCAGGTTCAGCTAGCAGGGCCGGACTTACAATGGGTGCGGTGAGAGCCAGGGCTGGCGTCTGTCATCTATTAACACGCAGGTTCAGCTAGCAGGGCCGGAGTTACAGTAGTCTTTGAACCACCATTTTAGTTGGACTGGACAATGACTATACCTGTCCTGTACCACAGTATGACCCCTAAACCTGTTTGACCCACAGATCACAAAGTGGCACTATGCTATTTTGTACAGTGACTGTCATTTAGTATATTTTTTGGTAACTGACATTCGTTTATGGAATTTATTTAGGGACATTTTATTTATAGTTTTACATTATTATCATTTTGCTTTTTTTCTAGTGTGATAACATACAACATACAACCCTCCCTGCAGTTTAAAAGGTATTTTTTACACGTGTAGATGTGTTAATTCATTTGAACACCCCATAAATAATAAAAATGTCCTAATCAACCCCAAAACACTTCTTAGTTGAGAAGACATTTGCCCTCCTGGCTTCTGAGAGTGATTCAGCCAAAGAATTCATTAGTTTCATTTTTCCTCCAAATCCTTCTTCAGTGATTAGGGACAGACTGCCATGGAGATCAGATGATGTGACCCCCTAGTGACTCCAGCTCCAGAAAATTTTAAGCCTCAAATTGTGCAATTTGTGTCCAGCCATCTTATCTTTTTAGAGAAATTTGAAGCTCTCCTGATGAAGAGGGACAAAAATCCCGAAACGTTGTCTGTAGATGAGAGATACTGGCTTGGCTAAAAAATCCTTTTTGCTTTCTCAAGACTCAGTGGGTCAAAAGCAAATTGAGGATTTGTTACAACCAACAGAGGGCGCTGTGGGCTTCTCAGCCCCTTTCCCATAATGCCTTGTGATATGCAGATGCTAAGTAGAGGGCGAAAAGGCAAAACAAAAACTCTACAAGCCGTTCGTTCGGTGCTCTCCTTAAGGAGAGATCTTCCCTTCCTGAGCTACCCGATGCCTCCCACACAGCCAGCCAGTATCTTCTCTACTCTGCACTGAAGAGGGACAAAAATCCCGAAACAGCATTGTCTGTAGATGAGAGATACTGGCTTGGCTAAAAAATCCTTTTTGCTTTCTCAAGACTCGGTGGGTCAAAAGCAAATTGAGGATTTGTTACAACCAACAGAGGGCGCTGTGGGCTTCTCAGCCCCTTTCCCATAATGCCTTGTGATATGCAGATGCTAAGTAGAGGGCGAAAAGGCAAAACAAAAACTCTACAAGCCGTTCGTTCGGTGCTCTCCTTAAGGAGAGATCTTCCTTCCTGAGCTACCCCCCACACAGCCAGCCAGTATCTTCTCTACTCTGCACTGAAGAGGGACAAAAATCCCGAAACAGCGTTGTCTGTATATGAGAGATACTGGCTTGGCTAAGAAATCCTTTTTGCTTTCTCAAGACTCGGTGGATCAAAAGCAAATTGAGGATTTGTTACAACCAACAGAGGGCGCTGTGGGCTTCCAGCCCCTTTCCCATAATGCCTTGTGATATGCAGATGCTAAGTAGAGGGCGAAAAGGCAAAACAAAAACTCTACAAGCCGTTTCGTTCGGTGCTCTCCTTAAGGAGAGATCTTCCCTTCCTGAGCTACCCGATGCCTCCCACACAGCCAGCCAGTATCTTCTCTACTCTGCACTGAAGAGGGACAAAAATCCCGAAACAGTGTTGTCTGTATATGAGAGATACTGGCTTGGCTAAAAAAATCCTTTTTGCTTTCTCAAGACTCGGCGGGTCAAAAGCAAATTGAGGATTTGTTACAACCAACAGAGGGTGCTGTGGGCTTCTCAGACCCTTTCCCATAATGCCTTGTGATATGCCCCTGATGGTGAGAGCCAGTGCTGCCATCAGTCAACTGTTAACACGGAGATTCAGCTGCCAGGGCCAGACTTACAGTGGGTGCAGTGAGAGCTAGGGCTGGTGTCAGTCATCTATTAACAAGGCAAAAAAGCCCTTATGACGCAGCAACGAAACCAGTCGTGCTGAAGCAAAGTGCGGAAGCGGAAGTGTGAACTAAGACCTCCAGCCTTCATCAGTACACAGTTAAGACCTGGGTAGCGCTTGAGAAATTTCTGCCTCTATGAGAGCGCTTGCCCCTCTGTATGAGTGCGTACCAATTGAGCTTCACTTTGAAACGCAGGTGCTTGACGCTCCTGTTCCACCCAGGTGCCCTTTTTCTTGGCTTTCTTTTTCTCATTTTACTCAGGGTGCTGGAGGAAATTGTCTCTGTTCTTAGGGTGACGAATGTGCTCAATACTTTGTGTCCTCTGAATAACCTACATCTGTTCAAGTCTTTTATCAGTGGTTACTGTACCTCCCTTGTACAAATCAGAGGAATATTTGTATCAGCTATTTTGTACATGTAAGTTTTTTTGTAGTTTAATTCTACTTTAATTCTGTATTAAACGGGTTGTCTCACTACAGAGATTGCTAGCTATGTTAAAGGTCTTGCAAAAACAAGTCATTTTGCAATATGTGTCCATTAACAGTGCCCTACTTATTCCTGTTTTTGACACCACCATGCCCCCAAAAATTCAAAACATGACCCTTTGGACATTGTTGACAATTGTGAATAACAAATGTCTGTTATAAACCACATTTTTAACAATAGGACCTGTAGTATAGCTGTATGTCACAGCAACATGCCCCCAAAAATTCAAAACATGACCCTTTGGCCACTGTTGACAATTGTGAAGAACAAATGTCTGTTAGAAACCACATTTTTTATAATAGCACCTGTAGTATAGCTGTATTTCACAGCAACATGACTCAAAAAATTATAAAAATTACTTCTCAGCCACTGTTAAAAATTGTGAGGTAGAAATGCCACTTAGAACCCACATTTCTGTTCCAAAGGACCTTGATTATAGCTGTATCTCACAGCATCATGACCCTAAAACCATTGACAGTGCTTAAAATTTTCATGACGATGTGAGTAAATGGAATACGTTTTTCTTCATGAAACCGTGTACAATTGGTGTCTCTTACAGTCTCCTAACCACAAAACCAGCAAAATGACCTTTTGGGCACTCAGAATAAAATTTGCAGTAAGAAATGATAATTTAAAAAACATTTTTCAAGAGGACCATTTCTTTTGGAAGAGGAATGTGAAGTAGACCCCGGCAACTAATCGGTGACCTCAGCAATTGGAGCCACAACATCATCAGAGATCCACGCCTGATTCATTTTGATGAAAGTCAAACGATCCACATTATCAATGGAAAGTCGGATGCGTTTGTCTGTAATGACTCCTCCAGCTGTGCTGAAGGTCCGCTCAGCTATGACGCTGGCTGCTGGGCAGGACAACACCTCTATGTTGTGGCGAGCGAACTCGGGCCATTCATCCATTTTGGATACCCAGAAGTCAATTGGGTCTAGAACATATCCAAAAACATCGGTGTTGAGACACAGGTAGTCGTGCACCATGATCTTAAGCCGGTCAATGTGTGTCGTATGTGTGCCCTGCATTACATGCGTTGGTGAGGTGGTAAATAAGAATTGCCAGAGGTCACCCATTAAGCTTCTGCCACAATGCTTGCTGCTGCTGCCGCTATGGCTACTTGGCACTCTACTGCTGTCACGTTGCTGACGTTGCTCCACCGTGACATTTGAAGAACGTGAAGCAGAAGCAACAGATGTCACCAGTTGATCAATGAGCACAGTCTCCAATTTCTACATTTTACTCTATATTTGGGTAGGTGGAAGGAAAGTGCTGAATTTCGCTTTGCAACGGGGATCGAGGAAGGTGGCCACCCAGTAACTGTTGGTCATTTTGATGGCCTTGATGCGAGGATCATGTTGAAGGATATGGAGCATCCAAGCACTCATGTGAGAGATGGAGCCTTGATTTCCCAAGCCTCGGGGTCGAGGGGCACTAGTAAACTCATCTTCCTCCTCCGCCTCAAATCCGTGCCAACCTCTTTCCAAGGCAGGGACATCGGTAATGTTGGTGTCCAGCCATACCTCATCCTCTACCGCCGCTTCCTCAGTTTCAACACAGCTCTGACTTTCCTCAGATGATGTACCCTGAGAGCTGAGGCGCTGCCTTGCACTAGCCCTGGATCCCGAACCACCGCCTAACGAAGACCAATAAAGTTGTGAAACTGTCGGGCCTTCTGTATTCGAGTAAGGCTCTGTGTCCGCATCTGTGTCTGTTTCCTCCTTCATCACTGGTGGGACCTGCTGTTTCAGAGTGTCCAACACTTGATCCAGAACTAAGATCAACACAATGCTCATGCTGACAAGGGCATTGTACGCACCCACCATTTTGGTGGCTTCTTCAAAACCGGCAAGGATGGTGCAGAGCTCTTTCACCTGCCTCCACTCTCGGTGGCTCAACACCCGAGGTCCACACCGCTGCTTGTCAGGCCATGTGTCACTTAATTACTGCGTAATGGCATTGCGCTGCTGCCACAATCGCTGGAGCATGTGGAGGGTGGAATTCCAGCGTGTTGCCATGTCAACAATGAGACGGTTGACGGGAAGGCCGAGCTGACGCTGCAACACAGCCAGGCGGGACGAAGCAGGGTGCATACGGCAGAAGTGCGAGCTCAGACCTCGAGCCTTTCTCAGCAGGCAGTCGAGACCCGGGTAGCGCTTTAGAAATTTCTGGACGACAAGGTTCATGACGTGTGCTAGGCAAGGGATCTACTAAGGGTGGCCAGGAGATTTGGCCCATTATCACACACCACCTTGCCTGGCACAAGGTTCTTGTCACCCAGCCAGCGCTCGGTCCCATTGCGCAAAGCCGTCCACAGCTCTTGACCGGTGTGTTGACAGTCTCCAAGACATATCAATTTCAACACGGTCTGGTTTCTCTGGGCACATGATGCTACCCATGGACCCTTTTGGAAGAACCTGCACCATCCTTGCCGTTTTGAAGAGCGTGCGCCGAGCCTGAGAGCCACCGTCATCACCAGAGACATCCACCCAGCTCACCCAGTGAGCTTTCACAGAGATATAGCGGCCTTGACCGTGTCTACTAGTCCATGTATCGGTGGTCAGACGGACTTTGCCGGACACAGATGCAGACAACGCGCTGGAGATTTTAGATGACATGTGGCTGGCCAGGGCAGGGACGGCTTTTCGGGAGAAGAAATGCCTGCTTGGCATCTGGTATTGGGGCAGGCGAGGGCCATGACGTGGCGGAACCTATCTGTGTCCACCAGACGGAAAGGCAACATTGCCAAGGCCAAGAGCCTGGCGATGCCGACATTCAGGCTTTTGGTTTTGGCATGGTTTGGGTTAAAGTGTGTCTTCTGCTCCCACACCTGGTAAATGGAAGGCTGGCTGCTAGACTGGCCGCTGTACGACATGCAGGTGAAACTTGTGGAAGGAGAAGGGGTAGGCTGTGTCTCTGGTGGTGCTGGTGGTACTCGGGCGATGGTGGAGGCTGAAGCAGAGACTGATCCTTGGTCATGCTGCTGAGGGACATGGGAAGCAGAAGAACGCTTAAAAATGGCAGAGGAGGAAGAGGCGAAGACAGAGGGTGTGACAGTAGTTGGAAGCCCAGTACCTGTGTGGCCTTTTTTCGCCACGTGTTCCCTCTATTTCAACTCATGCATTCGCTGCATTTGACTAGACATGTTGGTGGTGGTTAAACACTTAAGATTCTTCCCTCTCCTGATGCGTTTACGGCAAATGCGGCATATGACATCGCTGGGCGAGTCTGAGGCTTGATCGAAAAAGGCCTAGGCTTCAGAGGTCCTGGACCTTTTCGGAGGAAAGGAGGAGTGGTGTTTCCGGCGGAATAATCTCAGCGGACTTGTGCGACCGCCCTCTTTGGCACCACTGACAACAGGCGGCAGTTACTATGAAATATCTGTAACCCAATTTGCGTACAACTGCACGATTAGCGCCAAACTTAGACGCACTGAGTAAAATTTAAGTATTTAAAAGTTATATGGATTAGACATGGCGGTTTTGGCACCACTGACAACAGGCGGCAATAACTATGAAATATCTATAACCCAATTTGCGTACAAGTGCACGATTAGCGCCAAACTGAGATGCACTGAGGGAAATAGAAGTATTTAAAAGTTATATGGATTAGATATGGCGGTGTTGGCACCGCTGAAAACAGGTGGCAGCAACTATGAAATATCTATAACCCAATTTGACGACCAGTGCACGATAAGTGCCAAACTGAGATGCACTGAGTGAAATAGAAGTATTTAAACGTTATATGGATTAGATATGACCGTTTTGGCACCACTGACAACAGGCGGCAGTTACTATGGAATATCTGTAACCCAATTTGCGCACAAGTGCACGATTAGCGCCAAACTGAGACACACTGAGTGAAATAGAAGTATTTAAAAGTTATATGGATTAGATATGGCAGTTTTGGCACCACTGACAACAGGCGGCAGTTACTATGAAATATCTATAACCCAATTTGCGTACAAGTGCACGATTAGCGCCAAACTGAGACGCACTGAGTGAAATAGAAGTATTTAAAAGTTATATGGATTACATATGGTTGTTTTGGCACCACTGACAACAGGTGGCAGTTACTATAAAATATCTGTAACCCAACTTGCGTATCAGGGGGCTATTGGCAAAAAACTGGGACACACAGACACCAATAGAAATGCAAAAACAAAAGGGACAATTTCACCTCAGGTGGGAGGTCTGCTGGCAACAAAGTGTTAGAAAAAATTGCTATTTCCATGTGAGTTCAGGACAGGAGAGACTACGCAGCACAATATACACCCTCCTTTCTGCCCCCACCCCTCTTGGCTGCACACAGCACTAGATTTCTTTACAAGTCTCTCTCTAACTAAATCAGAACTTAAATTCTATAATCTAACTATATCCTAAGCTTCACAACTACAAGGATGGTTATAAAAGAAGACTGCCTCTCTGAGCTGTGACAACAGCTATTGGGACAGGCAGTCAGACGTGTTGCTCTGAAGTGAGATCAGTGAGAAATGACGCTGGACAGGAAATGGAGTCGCATACATAAAACGAGGTCATGTGATTTTTGCAGCCAATGAGATCCATACACCACCCAATCATGACGTTGTACACCCAGCTCACCCTGCTCTATGCTCTTTTCTGATTAGATGGCCACCAAAATTACAGGAAGCATTGAAAAAGGTGTGATTGTAAACGTGATAATGATTATCATTAAGATTTTTGGGAAAACTATCTCATAATTACGAAACCTCGATAAACGTAATAACCGTGCCGATTTCAACTTTTATCGATAGTATCGCTCATCCCTAATTGCGTGTACTGTTTATTTATTCAGTGACGTATGTGTCACGTCAAAGGAGGTGAAGTGAGCCCTAACTGGAACACAGCCCACTGTTCCTGCCTACTTGACTAGATGGCAGACTCCAACTGGGCGGCAGTCCCTGCGCTGCTAAGGTACAGGGGCCGTCAGGAGGAAGAAGAGTCATCCAGTCTGGTTCGGTAACAGATCAGTAACGTAAGGCCACAAAACGGAAGACAAGAGAATAAACAGGAAACACGCCAAAAGGTCAGAACACGATCGGGAGCAAGGTATCAAATCAGGAGGAAAGCCAAAGTCTGGAAACTAGCTGAGGTCTGGGAAATGGGAGAAGCAAACTTCCAAAACACCAGTAGAAACACAGCCAGGAAATATCACAGGCAAAGTCTGGAGAGCTCAGCAGGTTTAAATGAAGTGCCTGGACACTGCCTCTGTAGCTGATTGGAGCAGTCTCCGGGCCCTTCTATTGGCTCGTGTAACAGGCCCTCTTTCCAGAGTAGCTGGAGACCTGTCAATCCAAGGATCTCCAGCAGCCTGTCTCTCTGGGTGTGGGCTTAAACCAAGAGATGCAGGTGTAGAGCATTGCTCCCTAGATGCTGGAAGCTGAGCAGGTAAATGCATACTGACAGTATGTTTTCATATTTTTTCATATTTTTTGGTGTTTTCTGTTTTTCTCTGAATACTCTTTTCCCTACTACTGTACCTATATTTGTTCCCTGATGATCCCCTTATAGGGGGAGCGGAGTGAAACACGTCAGTACGTCTGTTTATTAATCACCAGGAGTATTTTTTGGCTTTTTCATCATGTCTATTGTCGCGGCCTGCCCCGCTCCTCGGCCCGCGGGCCGCGGGCGCACCCGTGGCCGCCCCCCCGGGCGCCCACCGGGGTCGGGTGCCGCCGCTGGCCGCGGGACGAGCCGGGGGTCCGCTCCTGCTGGGGACTCACCTGACCTCGCTCCTGTGCCGTCCGCGCCCTCTGCCGGCCGAGGCGCACGTGCCCGTTTCCTAAGGCGCGCGCGCTCGTTCTCGGGGATTTAAAGGGCCAGCGCCCCGATAATTGGCTAATTGCCGGGCGCTTCCCCTATTTAAGGTCACGGTCCACAATCACTCCTTGCTGGATCTATGTTGCCTCGTGCCTTAGTAAAAGCGTTTCCTAAGTGTATTCTCGCCCTACCGTGTACCAGACCTCTTGCTACGTTTCTCGACTCCGAACCTCTGCCGCCTGCCCTGACCTTCCTGCCTGTCTACGACCATGAACCATTGCCGGCTGCCCTGACCTTACTGCCTGCCCACGACTACGATTCTCGGACTACGACTCTGTACCACGCTGCACCTCGGCCGCCATCGCAAGCAAGTCACGTCAGGGGGGACGACCTGGTAGCCTCACGCCGCAGCAAGTCCATCCCGCTTTGCGGCGGGCTCTGGTGAAAACCGGGGGCTACTTAGATTCCGTTCCCTGGCGTGGCTTAACTATCATCGCTTGCGGTGGTCCAGCGGATCCACTACCCCGCCGTTACAGTTAGATCCAGCCATGGATCCCGCCAAGGTGCCCCTGCCAAGTCTAGCGGATCTCACGAACATTGTTGCCCAACAGTCGCAGCAGATCGCGCAACAAGCACAGCAATTGGGTCAGCTGTCCGCCAATTCCTGGCCTCCCAGCAGCAGCAACCTGCCTCTTCGCCAGTGGTTCCATCTCCTCCTGCCGTTCCGCTGGCAACTGTGGGTCCGAAGCTTCGTCTACCTCTACCTTCCAAGTTTGATGGGGACTCGAAGCTCTGCAGAGGCTTCATTACGCAGTGCTCCATGCACGTGGAGCTGATGGCCGATCAGTTTCCCACTGAAAGGGCGAAGGTGGCGTTCGTGGTGAGCCTGCTATCCGGAAAAGCCCTGGCCTGGGCGACACCTCTTTGGGACCGGAATGACCCTGTGACTGCAGACCTACAGGTTTTCCTCACTGAATTCCGCAGCGTTTTCGAGGAGCCTGCGCGAGCATCTTCCGCGGAGACAGCGCTACTAAACCTACGCCACGGGGACTCCTCCGTAGGGGATTATGCGGTCCAGTTCCGCACCCTAGCCTCCGAGCTGTCGTGGAACGACGCCGCTCTCTGTGCCACGTTCAAGAAGGGCCTGTCGAGCAGAGTAAAGGACGCACTTGCGGCAAGAGACCTTCCATCTTCTTTGTGCGAACTTATCCATCTGGCCACCCGCATAGACGTGCGTTTCACGGAGAGACAGCAGGAGCTCCGCCAGGAGCGTGACTCGGCACAGCCTCGCCGTCTACCTCGGTTGGCCCCCGTGTTCCAAAGGCCTCTGCTGCCTCCTACACAGTTTGCCACCAGGCAACCCATGCAAGTGGACCGGGCCCACTTGTCTGAGGAGGAACGGTCCCGCCGCCGGATGGAGAATCTTTGTCTCTACTGCGCCAGTCCGGACCATTTCCGTAGGAGTTGTCCGCAGTGTCCTCAGCGGTCGGGAAACGCTCGCACCTAGGTGGCGTAGGAGAGGCGTCCCTAGGTGCTCAGTCCTCCTCCACAACTGATGCTGCCAGTGGAGGTAATGACGGATGCTGGTCTATTGTTCCGGGTCTCTGCCTTCCTGGACTCCGGCTCCGCCGGGAACTTTATTCACGCCTCCCTGGTTTGCTTGCTCCCTGGTGTCCCTATCGCTTGCCAGTAACCCGCCTGGAAAAGCCGTTGCTTATCTCATCCGTCAGTGGGGAGCTTCTCAGCGACTCCATTCTGTTCATCACCCGGCCGGTGACCCTCCGTGTAGGGGTCCTACACACGGAGAAGATCTCCTTTCATGTCCTGCCTCGCGCGTCTTCGGCGATCCTGTTGGGGCTACCCTGGCTGCAACGTCACGCCCCTACGCTTGATTGGAAGACAGGCGAAGTCCTGCGTTGGGGAACGGAGTGCCAGGATCTCTGCTTGGTGGCACCACGCCCGGTGTCCATCTCTCCTCCCCAGTCGTCCATCAAGTCTCTACAAGGTCTGCCAGCGGAGTACCAGGATTTTGGAGATGTATTCTCGGAGAAACAGGCTGAGAAGCTACCGCCCCATCGGCCGTATGATTGCCCTATCGACCTCCTTCCCGGAACCAGTCCCCCTCGGGGTAGGGTCTACCCTCTGTCTGTGCCCGAGACCCAGGCCATGTCGGCCTATATTCAGGAGAATTTGTCGAAGGGTTTTATACGCAAGTCCTCCTCGCCCGCCGGGGCTGGCTTCTTCTTCGTTCAGAAAAAAGACGGTTCACTTCGTCCGTGTATTGACTACAGAGGGCTAAACAAGATCACGGTGAAGAATCGCTACCCTCTACCCCTGATCTCTGAGCTATTTGATCGCCTCCGTGGAGCCAAGGTCTTTACCAAATTAGACCTACGAGGAGCCTATAACCTCATCAGAATACGCGAAGGGGATGAGTGGAAAACGGCTTTCAACACACGGGACGGGCATTTTGAGTATCTCGTGATGCCCTTCGGGCTATGCAACGCCCCAGCCGTATTTCAGGAGTTCGTCAACGACGTGTTTCGGGACTTGCTGTACACCTGCGTCATTGTATACTTGGACGACATCCTGATTTTTTCCCCTGACATCCAGACCCATCGGGTACAAGTACGCCAGGTCCTGCGACGCCTGCGGGGCAATCGACTGTATGCCAAGCTGGAGAAGTGTCGGTTCCACCAGGCCAGCCTTCCTTTCCTTGGGTACATAGTTTCCGATCGAGGTCTGCAGATGGACCCAGCTAAACTCTCCGCGATCCAGCAGTGGCCACGCTTCTAGGATTCGCCAACTACTACCGGCAGTTCATTCCCCACTTCTCTACGCTGGTGGCTCCCATCGTGGCTCTCACCCGTAAGAATGCTAACCCGAGATGTTGGCCTCCGTCGGCCGAAGAAGCATTCTCCCGACTGAAGACAGCGTTCTCCTCAGCACCTATTTTGGTCCGGCCTGATCCAGAGAGACCCTTCAGCCTAGAGGTGGATGCCTCTTCCGTGGGAGCCGGGGCTGTCCTGACCCAGAAGGGTCCTAAAGGCAAGACCGTCACATGCGTTTTTTTTTTCAAAGACCTTCTCCTCGGCAGAACGTAATTACGCCATTGGAGACCGGAAACTGTTGGTCATAAAATTGGCCCTGGAAGAGTGGCGACATCTGTTGGAGGGAGCTTGGCACCCGTTTGACGTCTTCACAAAACATAA
This sequence comes from Phyllomedusa bahiana, assembly GCA_025379985.1. NCBI lineage: Eukaryota > Metazoa > Chordata > Amphibia > Anura > Hylidae > Phyllomedusa > Phyllomedusa bahiana. The sequence goes on from JAODAL010005463.1 coordinate 39,049, forward strand.
GAATCTCCAATACCTCCAGAGAGCTAAGCGTTTGAACCCTCGCCAGGCTCGGTGGTCTCTTATTTTCCCGCGCTTTGATTTCAAGATACACTTCCGACCGGCCGAGAAAAATGTCAAGGCGGACGCCCTCTCCCGTGCGTCTGACATTACCGGGGAGGAACCGGTGTCACAGCACATCATAAGTCCTGAACGGCTGATTCATGCGGCTCCTGTGGATCTCCGTAACGTTCCTCCGGGCAGAACCTACGTGCGTCCCGCGCTCAGGAGGAGGATTCTGGGTTGGGGGCATAGTTCTCTTCTGGCCGGCCACCCCGGCGTACGGAAATCCTACGTCCTCATCTCGCGACACTACTGGTGGCCAACCCTGCTCCAAGACGTCAAGGACTTCGTTCTCTCCTGCACCACATGTGCCCAAAACAAGGTCCCTCGCCACAGGCCCGCTGGTCTCTTAGTCCCTCTGCCTGTTCCAGAGTCCCCATGGACACACATAGGCATGGACTTTATCACGGACCTTCCTCCTTCTTCGGGAAACTCGGTCATCTGGGTGGTCACTGACCGATTTTCAAAGATGTCCCACTTTGTGCTGCTTCCTGGTCTCCCTTCTGCTCCCCAATTGGCGGGACATTTCTTCCAGCACATCTTTCGCCTGCATGGTTTACCATCCCACATCGTCTCCGACCGAGGCGTCCAATTTGTCTCTAAGTTCTGCCGTGCTCTGTGTTCCCGGTTACAAATCAAGCTGGATTTCTCTTCTGCATATCATCCCCAGATAAATGGGCAAGTGGAGAGGGTAAACCAGATCTTGGGGGAGTATCTACGGCACTTCGTGTCCGGACGTCAGGACAACTGGTCCGAATTGCTGCCTTGGGCCGAGTTCTCATATAATCATCAGGACTCCGACTCAACTGGCCGTTCTCCTTTCCTGGTGGTCTATGGCCATCATCCGCGCCCTCCCCTCCCCCTGGCCTCCGCCTCCGAGGTTCCCGCCGTGGACAACCAGGTTCAGGATATCAGGGTCATTTGGCGAGAAACCCGACAAGCCTTACTCCAGGCTTCAACCCGCATGAAGACCCAAGCTGACAAGAGGAGAAGACCTTCCCCAACGTTCCTCCCAGGGGATAAAGTGTGGCTCTCTTCTAAATACATACGCCTCAAGATCCCCAGCTATAAATTGGGTCCGCACTTTCTGGGACCCTTCAGAGTACTGCGACAACTGAACCCGGTGTATAAACTCTGCCTACCTCCATCTCTCCGGATTCCTAATGCATTTAATGTCTCCCTCCTAAAGCCTCTGGTCCTGAACCGGTTCTCCCAGAGGAGCGCTGCTCCGTCTCCGGTGCTAGAATCCCCTGATGTTTTTGAAGTGAAGGACATCTTAGACATGAAGATCGTCAGGGGTAAGCGATTTTTTCTTGTAGATTGGAGGGGCTTCGGCCCCGAAGAGAGGTCCTGGGAACCGGAGTCCAATATCCTGAACCGAGATCTGATCCGTAAGTTCCTTCAGCCTAAAAAGAGGGGGAGACCTAAGGGGTGGGGGGGGGGGAACTGTCGCGGCCTGCCCCGCTCCTCGGCCCGCGGGCCGCGGGCGCACCCGTGGCCGCCCCCCCCGGGCGCCCTCCGGAGTCGGGTGCCGCCGCTGGCCGCGGGACGAGCCGGGGGTCCGCTCCTGCCGGGGGACTCACCTGACCTCGCTCCTGTGCCGTCCGCGCCCTCTGCCGGCCGAAGCGTGCGCGCGCTCGTTCTCGGGGATTTAAAGGGCCAGCGCCCCGATAATTGGCTAATTGCCAGGCGCTTCCCCTATTTAAGGTCACGTTCCACAATCACTCCTTGCTGGATCTATGTTTCCTTGTGCCTTAGTAAAAGCGTTTCCTAAGTGTATTCTCGCCCTACCATGTACCAGACCTCTTGCTACGTTTCTCAACTCCGAACCTCTGCCGCCTGCCCTGACCTTCCTGCCTGTCTACGACCACGAACCATTGCCGCCTGCCCTGACCTTCTGCCTGCCCACGACTACGATTCTCGGACTACGACTCTGTACCACGCTGCACCTCGTCCGCCATCGCAAGCAAGTCACGTCAGGGGGGACGACCTGGTAGCCTCACGCCACAGCAAGTCCATCCCGCTTTGCGGGGGGCTATGGTGAAAACCGGGGGCTACTTAGATTCCGTTCCCTGGCGTGGCTTAACTATCATCGCTTGTGGTGGTCCAGCGGATCCACTACCCCGCCGTTACACCTATATATTCCTGTAAAGATTGATTAATAGCAGTCTAGGGATTTTTTGGTATTTAGAATATCTATTTGCTGTATATATTTTTGGTATAGGGCACTTTTTGTATTTATTATTATTTATTTAGTGTTTCAGGTATTGGATTTAAGTGGTATTTTTCTAGTCCTTTTTTCTAGGGTATATTAGGGCTTATTAGTTTAGGTTCCAGGTGGGGGCGCTCTAATTTAGGTGGGTCATCCAAATATATTTGCATAGGTAATTGTAGTAAGGGTTTAGTGTAGAGGTATATTTGTAGGTCATATAATATTTTATTCATATATCAATAAAAGTTAATTTTTATTCAGTCCTAAGGTTTATACTTATATATGTGGTATTTCTTGAGGATAAGGATCTGGGAAACTTTCCTCAGCTAAATTATGTGTGTCAACACCCTGATGTTTTTTACAGATCTCTTTGTTCATATTAATGAACTGAACTTAAAGTTGCAAGATTTTGGCAAAAGTATTGACGATATGTTTAGATATATAAAAGCTTTTGAAAATAAACTTAAAATTTTCAAGCAAGATGTAGAAACTAAAACTTATACGTATTTTCCTAGAGTAACAAAGCATTTTGAGAAGGCCAGTGCAGCTGTAAAAAATGAAATGGAACCCTTGCATATAAAGTACCAGCATGTTTTAGACTCGTTACTTGACCAGTTCAGTGATAGATTTAATCAATTTAGAAGCCTAGAACAGACCATGAATATAATTAATTATCCTGATGTAGTATTCTTCAGTAGTTTGGAATTGAATGGTTACCAATGGATGCAAATCGATGATTTGGAGATACAACTTGCAGAATTTCAAGACAGCATAAGGGCTGAGGTGTTTGTCGACTTGAGGTCAAAGCTTAAGAATCTGGAAAGATGCTGCTTGAAGAATCAAGAGGAGTGCCACTACAAACAGGAAATTTGGAGTGCCTAGAACCGATTACCAGACACTTTTAGCAATGGCTTCACTCACAATTTTTCCCTCTACGTACTTTTGTGAGACTTTATTCTCAGTGTTAAATAATATCAAAACCAACAAAAGAAACACATTTACAGATGAAGTTAGTAGCGCTTGCTTGGGCTTGAAGTGTACGAATTACCAACCTTCAGTTGAAGATTTAGCCAATGAATTTCAGCAACAAAAAAATCACTAATAGGGTGCATTCACACAGCACAGTGTTTGGTGCAGTTTTAACTGCGCTCCAATTAAACTGACTTTATTACTAGCAAGCTTCTTTCAGTTGTTTAAATTGTTCAGAAAGGTGTTTAAAGTAAGTAATCAATTACTGTGTTTGAAGTCTTGTGGATTACAAACACACTAAATGATTACTCACTTTCCAAACAATTTAGAGAAGTGAAAGAAGCTTAATGGTAATAAAGGCAGATAATTGGAGAGCAGTTAAACTGCACCAAAACTGTGCTTTGTGAAAGCACCCCATAGACAGGTTAGCTAGAGAATTCCCCCCCTCACTTATCTTAGTTCATGGCACCATACACAAGTTAAATAATAACAAGACCAACAAAATAAATCGACTGACGGATGATTTTTTATTTTTTTTTATGTGGTAAATATCTGTTTGAATCATGCCAACTGAATTTAAAACGAAAAATAGTAAGATCAAGAAAATTGATACTTCTCTGGAGAATTTCCCAGATGAATATCATACCTTGTTTAAGTGCTGAAACAAAATCCTGAAAATTTTCCATATCCCACAAAATCAGGACATCATTGATCTATCTTCACCAGAAAATAATATGATTCATGAACAAAATTAGATAATCACAAAAAAACATATTTGTCCTCCGTCTACTACCATAAAAATAAATTTGCATGTGTAGCCACACAATTTGTCCCATGGCGGTACCTTATCTGTGTGTAGAATTTTCCATCAAACAGAAAAAAATTGTGTTTTAACAAAAAATCCAACAGTGACAAAATTAATTGGTTTTAATTATGATACTAAATGCAACTTGTGTTCAGGAAGCATTCAATGGCCCAGATCATGTTGTATATTCATATACAGTGATTCTATGTCCAAACTGGCAATTAGAGTTGTTGTATTAACATGAACTTCATTCCATTTAATTACTATGTCCTTAGTATCTTCCAAAGAGGATGGTGATTGAGGACGAGATTGTATTTATGTAGGTACTTATACTTTGAGTCAGGCTATCATTACCTGATAAGATAGGTCCACCTGAGACAGAATGACAAGCTTTATGAATCTTTGGAATAGCATAAAATGTTAATATTGTAGGTAAAAGATTACAAAGAATTTAAAATTCATCTTCTGAAATTAACTGATTGGATTTAGCTGCATCGAGAATTATCATGTGTTCACATAGGTATTCATCTGTAGGGTTCTTATCCATATACCATATGTGTTAGTATCTTTAATATATAACCATTCTTTTATATTCATCACAATCCATTATGACAATGTAACTGTCAGAGTCGCTTTTGACCTTACCTTGCATTTACTATGAGGCTTTCTGGTTTGTTTATCCATGCTGCTTGCACCATATGGCCACCTTTGCTTCTCTTGGCTACTAGGAGAGCCGCGGTCCCATCCTTCTGCTATTTATTCCTGTGCAGGTTAAGCTTGGTGAGGCTTCCCTAGCCAATCACCCTTCACCAGGGGTGTTCTCCTATAATTATTAAACAAAAGAATCATTCTGAATTCTCCCGCAGTGATTGGAATCCCATATACAGTATATATGTCAGTCATTGGTAACAGGCCACTGCCACCTAGAGCTAAATGCATCGTAGAGATGTCCTGGGAAAGAAGTTTTAGGTTCTTACTTGCTTGCAATTTTTCAACTAAAAATACTAAAAAATACTCAAATTTAACACACTGATTTTTTTTCAGATTTAGGGATTTTCATACAATTTAAGTTTCATGCCTATTCCAATGTGTATTCTGAAATGTAATATGCTTGAAAATTGCATGTTATGTCTCATTGTTTTCAGTGGAAAAACGCACTGTAGCTCACTCTGTGACCTGTGGCACATAATTTTTTCCAATAAATATTTCAAACCTGCATCTCGTTAAATCAAAAGGTGACATATCACTAATTTACAATATTTATGTGTGTATTTAGGGCGACATGTATGTACGGGGCTGCACCTGTGTACTTTCAGCCCAAAAGCTGGCATAACCCTGTTCTCTATATTTATAATCTGGCACACTCCAAAATTAGGCGCATTACCTGCCGTCCGCGGCACTTTGTAATGCTCCTGAGATCTGGGGGGGGAGGGCGATCAAAAGTCGTTTAGCACCATAACCGTATCATTCTACACATTTATGATCAGAAGACGGCAAAAGTAGGTGCATGACTGCTAGAACAGGGAGACAAAGTTACCTGAGCCTGATTTGTCGTTTTGGAGATAGAAAGTGCCTCATCTATGACCCGCAATACAACAGGTTAATAAATTCAGGCGCATTCTATTCTTCTAATGCGCACAAAAAAATGGCACGACCATGAACATTTACCAGGACCTCTTAAGTTATGCAGTTCCTAGATAATACAAGGAGCAAATACATTACCATACATATCACCATCATACTGCTGCCAAACAAATCTCACCATACCAAGACCAACATTACCAATAAGGCTACTGCATATGGACTCCATTATACGACCACAAATTACTAACGAATAGTGACTGAATAATACCCCTATACTATTATCAAATAAATATCAGTATACAAAGATCAATATTACTGCCATGTAGTGACCATATACTGGTATATAACAGTGTACACAGGTGCCCTTCAGACTGTATATTTCCTCCATATAGTGACCATATAGTGGTAGATACGTGTACACAGGTTCTGCAGAATGTATATTACCTCCAAACAGTGACCATATAGTGGTATATACATGTACACAGGCTCTGCTGACATATCAGTGATTACAGTGCAGTTACAACTTGTGACTCACAGGTGACGTTTTTCTGATGAGTTGTTCACTTTCCCTTTTCTTCTTCTCCTGGTCCAGACCGCCATGATGACTTCTCCCAGTCACCACTCATCCCTGCCACCACTCATCCCAAATATCTTAGAATCCTCACTTTTCCAGCACCTTCCTCACTGTCCTCCACCTCTGTACAAACTTCCCAAAGGTGGCAGAGCAGCTACAGGCTATAACTTAGAAGCCCAGTCTACTCAAGGGGTGGGGAGAAACAGGGGATTCACTCCCTGGAGATTGTGTTACAGCAATGGCCTGTACCCCTCAGAATCATGTTATCAGGTAAACCTCCATTAGATAGGTTAATAGGTAGGTTAGCAAGTAGGCTCCAGGTAACTAGGTGGGAAGGCAATAGTTATGCCACAGGTAGGTCACACGTAGGCAGGTAGATTTTTCCTAGTTAGGCAGGCAGTAGTTAGCCCACAGATAAGTAGATGGTTCCCAGTTAGGTAGGTAGGCTACAGGTAGATATTGGCCCAAGGTAGGCAGTAGTTTGGCCCTAGTTAGGTAGGCATCCCCCAGGTAGTTAGTTAGGCTTTAGGTAGGTCCCAGGTAGCTAGGTAGACAGTAGGTGGGTCCCAGGTAGCTAAGTAGATAGGCTATAGGTGGGGCCCACATAGATAGATAGGCTATAGGTGAGGCCCACATAGGAAGGTATGTAAATAGGCTATACGGGTCTCCAAATAGACAGGAAGGCTTTAAGTAGGCTATAGGGAGCCCATATAGGAAGGCAGGTAGGGTTTATGGTAGGCTATAATGGACCAAATAGGTAGGCAGGGTTTAGGTAGGCTATAGGTCCCCATCTAGGCAGTTAGGGTTTAGGGTAGGCTATAGGGGCCCATATAGGTAAGCAGGCAGGGTTTAGGTAGGATATAGGGCCCTATATATATATATATATATATATATATATATATATACAGGCAGGATTTAGGGTAGACTATAGGGCTCTATATAGGTAGGTAGGGTTTAGGGTAGTCTATATGGCCCCATATAGGTAGGCAGGGTTTTGGGTAGGCTATAGTGCACGATATAGGAAGGCAGGGTTTGGGGTAGGCGATAGGGGCCCATATAGGTAGGCAGGCAGGGTTTAGGGTAGGCTATAGTGGGCCCAAATAGGCAGGCAGGGTTTAGGTAGGCTTTATGGCCCCATATAGGCAGGCAGGGTTTAGGGTAGACTATAGAGGCCCATATAGGCAGGCAGGCAGGGTTTAGACTCCATTAGTGTAAAAACAAGAAAGCACTTACTCACCTGTCTCTCTCGTTCCTCCGATGCTATGAACTCCCAGCCATGTCAATGTTCGGCGTGGGCAACACTGTGGGCCAGAGGCCGTTGATGCTTCACTCTGTTAAGATCGGGCAGTCCTGCCATCGAACACTCGGGACAGAGGGCTCTGGTATTCAGAGGCAGGATGCGTTGGGGTTGCGGAGGCACTATTAGCTGCTATGGGACCCTGGTCAGGCCCCGTAATGGCCCGATCTCCATGGAAGATCCTACATTTGCTGCCCCTGCTCAAAGGAGTGCGTAAGTATGGTAATTCAACTAAACATTTACCAAATGAAAATGAAAATTAACAAGATATCAACAAGATATCAGCGACAAGGAGAACAGTCTGCAGACTGGCAGACTGGCAAACAGTGCTTTATGTTTTTGTGACTTGGAAAGTGGTTTGACTTGCAGAGTCTGAAAGATCATCTGGTTCTCACTCATACCAGAGGTATGTATATCGCATCAGGGTAATCCCCAAAACAGCCACTTGTTGTCAGCCAGACACCCGAACCGGCTAGAAGCTGGAACTAGGAACAAGGAGACCAGGAATAGAACTGGAACTAGAAAATAATAGGAACATGGTTGTGATTCATGTCAAGTTCAGAACCGGTGATATCAGGAACAGCATTCAGGAACACAGAATCCAGAAAAAGATCAGGTCAGAATCAGAAGTAGCACTGTAGTTAGAAGAAACCAGGCATGAAGACCATATAGGTAGTTCCACAGTAACAGGTGCAGTACCTAAGAGTAAAGGCAGGAGTATTTATTTTTATTTTCTTTCTCTTTTAGATACATCATGAATATTCTGTGTTCTAATTTGGGGTCTTGAATACAGTCATGGCCAAAAGTTTTGAGAATGATACAAATGTTAATTTTTACAAAGTCTATTGCATCAGGTTTTATAATGGCAATTTGCATATACTCCAGAATGTTATAAAGAGTGATCAGCTTAACAGCAATTAATTTCAAAGTCAATAGTTGCCTAGAAAATAAACTTTTTCCCCAAAACACATTTCAACTTCATTGCAGGCCTGCCTTAAAAGGACCAGCTAACATCGTTTCAGTGATTGCTCCATTAACACAGGTGTGGGTGTTGATGAGGACAGGGCTGGAGATCAATCTGTCATGATTAAGTAAGAATCACACCACTGGACACTTTAAAAGGAGGCTGGTGCTTGGCATCATTGTTTCTCTCCTGTTAACCATGGTTATCTCTAAAGAAACACGTGCAGTCATCATTGCACTGCACAAAACTGGCCTAACACGAAGAGTATCGCAGCTAGAAAGATTGCACCTCAGTCAACAATCTATCGCATCATCAAGGAATTCAAGGAGAGAGGTTCCATTGTTGCCAAAAAGGCTCCAGGGCGCCCAAGAAAGACCAGCAAGCTCCAGGACCGTCTCTTAAAAGTGTTTCAGCTTCGGAATCGGGCTACCAGCAGTGCAGAGCTTGCTCAGGAATGGCAGCAGGCAGGTGTGAGTGCATCTGCACGCACTGTGAGGCGGAGACTCATGGAGCAAGCCCTGGTGTCAAGGAGGGCAGCAAAGAAGCCACTTCTCTCCAGAAAAAACATCAGGGACAGACTGATACTCTGCCAAAGGTACAGGGAGTGGACTGCTGACGACTGGGGTAAAGTCATTTTCTCTGATGAATCCCCTTTCCGAATGTTTGGAACATCTGGAAAACAGCTTGTTCGGAGAAGACAAGGTGAGCGATACCACCAGTCTTGTCTCATGCCAACTGTAAAGCATCCAGAAACCATTCATATGTGGGATTGCTTCTCAGCCAAGGAAATCGGCTCTCTAACAGTCTTGCCTAAAAACACATCCATGAATAAAGAATGGTACCAGAATGCCCTCCAAGAGCAACTTCTCCCAACCGTCCAAGAGCAGTTTGGTGATAAACAATGCCTTTTCCAGCGTGATGGAGCACCTTGCCATAAAGCAAAGGTGATAACTAAATGGCTCAGGGAACAAAACATAGAGATTTTGGGTCCATGGCCTGGAAACTCCCCAGATCTTAATCCCATTGAGAACTTGTGGTCAATCATCAAGAGAGGGTGGACAAACAAAAACCAACAAATTGTGACAAAATGCAAGCATTGATTGTGCAGGAATGGACTGCTATCAGTCAGGATTTGGTCCAGAAGTTGATTGAGAGCATGCCAGCGAGAATTGCAGAGGTCCTGAAGAAGAAGGGTCAAAACTGCAAATATTGATTTGCTGCATTAACTCATTCTAACTGTCAATAAAAGCTTTTGTTAATCATAATATGATTGCACTTGTATTTCTGTATGTGATAAAAACATCTGACAAACACACATAAAAACCAGAGGGCAACAGATCATTGAAAATATAATATTTGTGTCATTCTCAAAACTTTTGGCCATGACTGTATGCACTGTCGAAAAAAGTCTCTTCTGAAGGATGTCTGTTTTTTTATTATTTTTTATTTTCTTTAATTACTGTTAAAATGGTATTTATTTCACAGCATGTGCATCATGTTATATTTCCCACTACACTTTTATTTATGTAAAAATGAATTTGCTTACATCACTTTATTTCATTTGACACTACATCACTTGTTGATGTTATCTCACATTAATTACATACTATTAATTTATTATACATTATCTTTCCTTCTTAATTCATCCCCTTTTTGCTTTTACATGATTCCATTTTCTATTTCTTTAATTGCAACGGGTCGCCATTACGGGCTTCCTCCCAGCCCTCTAGCTCCTATGGTAACACGTATGTGTCATGGAGCGTGCCGTGGCCTAGCAATCTAGTCTGCCATTTTTGGGTTACATAATGTCCGACAGGGGTCTCCAGAGGGACCCAGCCAAGTTGTCTGCCATCCTGCACTGGCAGCGCCCTGTGGGGCTCCAGGCCACTCAACACTTTCTGGGCTTTGCTAACTATTACCGGCAATTTATCCCTCACTTCTCCACTGTGGTAGCACCTATAGTGTCGCTTACTAAAAAGAACGGCAACCCCAAACTATGGCCCCTAGAAGCTGAAGAGGCTTTTAACCGCTTGAAGTCTGCCTTCTCTTCTGCTCCCATTTTGAGCTGTCCTGATCCTGAGAAGCCCTTCTTTCTTGAAGTTGACACATCTTCCATAGGGGCTGTTGCGGTGCTATTGCAAAAATCCTCCAGTGGGAAGAACATCATTTGCGGCTTCTTTTCCAAGATCTTCTCTCCAGCGGAGATGAATTATACCATTGGTGACCGCAAATCACTGGCCATTAAGTTGACCTTGGAGGAATGGCGACAACTTCTGGCTGGGGCCCATCATCCTATTAATATTTACATGGATCATAAAAACCTTATGTATCTTCAGTCTGCTCAGCGCTTGAACCCCTGGCAAGCCAGACGGTCTCTTTTTTGCCTGTTTTAACTTGCTTCATTTCAGGCTTGCAGATAAAAATGTAAAAGCAGATGCCCTCTCCTGGGTATCAGATACTTAGGGCTCGATCCGGTGCCTCGGCACATTGTGCCTCCTGTTGCTATTGCTCCCATTGACCTTCGTACCTGAGAACCTACGTACCTCCAGCCCTTCGCCAGAGGATCCTGAAATAGGGACATTCTTCTGGGCTGGCCAGCCATCCCGGAGTCCGGAAGTCTTTGTCTTTTATCTCTCATTATTATTGGAGGCCAACTCTGTCTCAAGATATTAAAGACTTTGTTCTCACTTGTATTACCTTTGCTTGGAATAAGACCCCTCATCTTAAACTGGCCGGTCTCCTCCAACCTTTTCTCATTCCTGAACGACCCTGGACCCATGTCGCCATGGACTTTATCATGGATTTAACTGCTTTTTCTAACAATAGGACCATCTGGGTGGTGACAGACTGCTTCTCTAAGATGTCCCACTTTGTGCATCTGTCCGGTCTGCACTCTGCCCCTCAACTTGCCCATAACTTCTTTCATCGAATCTTTCGTTTACATGGACTTTTGTTGCACATTGTCTCGGACTGAGGTGTTCAGTTTTCTGTCAAGGTTTTGACGTGTAACCATCTCCAAATTCAGTTAGATTTTTCATCCGCCTATCACCACCAGATGAATGGGTTGAGAGGGTAAATCAGGTGTTGGGGAACTACCTGCACCACATTGTTTCTGCCAGCCATGACTACTGGTCCGATTTCCTTTCCTGGGCAGAGTTCTCTTATAATTCACTGGACTCTGAAACCCCCTTCTATATTGTTTATCGGCAATATCCCAGCCCCCACCTCCCTCTCTCCACCTGCCATGGATGCTCAAATTCAGGACATCAATTCTGTATGGCTGGACACCCATTGGGCCCTTCTGATAACTTCCTCCCGTATCAAGTCCCACATGGAGAAGAGATGAAGATCTCCTCCCATATTCAATCTCTGAGATAAGGTCTGACTCTCGGCCAGTTATGTCTGAATAAAATTGGCCAGTGTCAAGTTGGGTCCAAGGTTTTTGGGACGGTTTGAAGTCATAAAGTGGCTTAATCCACTGTCCTACAAGCTCCATCTACCCCCTACACTTCTATCCCGAACTCCTTCCATGTCTCGCTACTCAAACCTCTCGTTCTGAATCGCTTCTCCCGAAATTCCATGTTCCCTTCTCCTGTGGCAAATTTGGATGACGTCTTCGAAGTCAAAGAAATCCTTGCTGAAAAGTTGGTGAGGGAGAAGCAATTTGCCGCAGCAAGTCCATCCAGCTTTGTGATGGGCTCTAGTGAATACCGGGGGCTATTTAGACTCTGCTTCCTGGCATGGCTTATATCATCGCTTGCGGTGGTCCAGTGAATCCACGTACATCCGTGACAGTATGATGACACCACACCAGGGACCACGTGACAGTGGAAGTGACAGCTGTAGAGCCACAAGAGGTATGGCATCACAAGGGACTGCAAAACCATTACTCGCATGATGAAGAAACTTAAAATGTGTGTTATTATCATTTTATCAGTGCACTGGTACTTATGATATTTATGACTTACTGGACTCCTTTATATAATAAAACATTTTTATTCACTTTGGGCAATATTTATTATTTTGTCATAATTTATTTAATGCTCTAGGCACATATTTTGAGGACAGTATTTGTTGTATATTGGGTCTGTTTATAAACTCTAAGGGCGACATGTATGAATCTCGCCGGGTCGGGGCGCACCTTTCCGCCAGTTTTCCGGCGGAATCTGCGCTTGATTTATGTCTGGGCCGGAGCGCGCTCATACATAGCATGTAAAGTCTGCCGCGCCTCGCCTGTGTGTTAGGCGCAGTGCGGGACTTAGGCACAGTGCGGCGCTGCGCCTATGATTCGGCGGCGGAGGTAGTGCGGACATACATGCGGGGAAAAGTCCGCCGCGCCTGGCCAGTGTGTGGGGCACAGTGCGGGGACTGAGGCGCAGAGCGGCTCTGCGCCTAAGATTTGCCGTCCGAGGCGGTGCGCTCATACATGCGGGCAAAAGTTCCCTGCGCCTCGCCAGTGTGTGTGGGGCACAGTGCGGGGACTGAGGCGCAGTGCGGGACTTAGGCGCCGTGCGGGACTGCGCCGAAAAACAGTTCCGATGCGAGACAGGCTGGAACAGCAAGAAATCATTCCAGATGTCGGTGCGGAGTCTGAATCACAAATCGCCTTTATAAAGGCGTTCAACATTCTCAGGAAAAGAGCTGAAACCTAAAAAATTAAAAATACATAAAACAAAATCACTTTCCAATACCCTAATTCAAGAATTAGGATATTGGAAATTGCCGGGAAATACAGTAATTCAAATTCAGACAGCTATTCTGATTGGTCAGCATAAACCGGCCAATCAGAATAGGAGCGACAGTGAACCATTAAAACCTATGGGGAAGTTTAGACCAATCAGAATCCATGGCGGGATAGTTCAAAATACAGTAAAAATGCTGAAAAGATCTGATTGGTTAATATACCGGGGACTTGGCTAGCTCAGCCAATCAGAATAGGAGCTACAAAGACCCATTCTAGTCTATGGAGAATTTTAGACCAATCAGAATCCACGGCGGGATAATTCATAATTCAGTAAAAATACAGAAAATAGCTGTTTGGCTGTGCTAGCGGGGGCTTGGCTATCCCAGCCAATCAGAGCGCGAGCTACTTCTCCCATTATAGTCTATGGAGAGATGGGCGCAATGACATATCTCGAGTAGCATCAGTGCCGTGCGGCATTTGAAGTATTATTAAAGAAAATTATTTTTTATTAATATGATAAAACATTTATCAGATCTAAAGAGCCCGAACCTCTACTTTACAAATAAACAGCAGTTTAAAAAACCGAACAACGAGTTTATTGCTCAGCGAGACCGGCGCTAACCATATGTGAATTGACAATAGACGGAGCATTGCTGGGAAATGACAGTTAATTCAAATTGTTTAAGCATTCTCATGGTCTGCGCAGAAGCCAGCCAATCAAGAATATGGGCGACAAGAAGACCCCATTTTATATAGTGATGGCTTCGTGAATTGATTCTAACTGAAGTGAATTCATTTTGAATTTACATGGAAACTTTTGGTTCGCGCAACTTGAAGAGTCGAATTGGGCGCGTACTTTCGCTGGTGACGAATGTGTGCTTTGATTGAATTAAAATTGGTCTGCAGGAGCACAGAGCGCATACATGGGGCCACAAAGCATCTGGGGCTTAGGGAAGAAGGGATAGACCTCTGCCATGACATGTGCAAGAGGGTGAAGCCCAATCAGAGACCGGCAGGAGATTCCTTGTGTCGTCACAGCACTGTACTAAGTCTTGCGGGCTGCCGACGCTGTTGGAGCTATATCCCTTCACTGTATTGCATCATGGGAAAGGTCGTGCCCCCGGTGTTATGGCTGATAGCCCTCTTACTGAAGATATTGATTTTTTATATAGAGATTTTGTGCGTTGGGTGTCTCAGCTTTTCAGAGACTGTTCTCATTAATGTTTCATTTCTAGATTTTTTGGGTATTGGATCTGAATACCAGTGCGGTGCGTACCACTGCAGCTGCATATACATTCAATATTCCAAGTTGGGTGATCTAAGCCAGATTTATGTTGTTATTCATTTAAAGAAACAGCGTTTTACAAAAAAAAACCACTACCAAAATTTCACTCAAACTACAACAAAACCACCCCCCCCCCCCTCTTTTTTTAACTAACCCCCCCCCCCCCCTAAAAATTTTTTTCGCCAATTTACAATGACAGGGGATTATTAAGCGTTGTTTTGACTTTGTGTAGTGACTCGACCCCTCAAGAAACCGATCTCTCTTTACAACGCCCCAAAATACTCATACATTCTTTCCCAGGCTAGCCTAATTTGCACAAGCAAACGGTTTAATTACAAACTGATATTCATTGTTGCATTGTGACTGTAGAAAACCACGCAATTGTAACAGCTACAAAGCCTGACTAGTGTTGTGAGGTCAATTCTTTGCGCAATAATTACATCCCAGGGATGTTAATGTTAGCGGTGTCGTTTTGCTGCGTTGTGTTTGCCGACAAAAATGTATAATAACCGTCTTTCTCAACATGCCAAAATATATACATTTTTCTCTGTAGTAATTCACAAGCCCAAAAAGGTTAATTTAGTTAACTGGTATCTATTGTTGTGTGGGCGTACGAAAACACGCATACTTGTAACCTGCTACAACAGCTGACTAGTTTGTGCGGCTCAATTCTTTGGCCGCAATTTACATCCAAGGGTTAATTTAGCTGTTGTTTTGGATAGGTGTGCCTCGACAAAAATAACTGCGTCTTTTTTTCAACGACCAAAAATTTTACATTTTTCCTTTGTCAGCCTTAATCTCAAAAGCAAAGGTCTAATTTACAACTAGTATCTCTTAGTTGGTGTGGCGTAGAAACACTGCAATTGCCTAACTCGCTACAAAGTGCTACTAGTTGATGCTGGCCTCAATTCTTTGGCGCAATTTACATCCGAATTCCAGGGGGTTAATTAAGCGTCTGTTTTGCTGGATGTGCCTGACCCAAGAAACAGGTATACTTTTTCAAGCCAAAAATATATACATTTTTTCCTGCTCAGCCTAATTCACAAGCAAAGTTGAATTACATCTGTATCTCTTGTTGTAGTTGTGGCTGTAAAGTAGAAAACACGACAATTGCTAACACGCTACAATTGCCTTACTAAGTTTAGTGCAACGGCTCAATTCTTTGGCGCACTTTACTATCCAGGCGGTAATTCAGCGTTGTTTTGCACGGTGTGCTGACAAAAATAAACCAAATATATTACATTTTTACGTGTAGCTAATTCATGTCGAGGTTAATTACATAGCCTTGTTTGTGCTTTTACATTAGTTAAAAACACAAAGTGTTTTTAAATGACACATGACAAGTATATTTTTCCTGAGCCATTTGTGCGAGGCAACTTCTATATCCAAGGCGTTAGTTTACCCAAGCCATTGTTACTGGGTGTTTCATTTGGGAAGTCATAAAACAGGGTGCTTTATTTTTTATCATATACAGGATATCATCAATCAAAAGATTGATTCTGTACAATGTTTTGAACAAATCAGTTAGTATGTACAGACAGAGATGCGTGGAGCAGGCCTCTGCACCTGCGCGGAGTGGCCAGATGAGTCACAAACATTTCCTGGAACAGCGACCAGAGGTTTCGCCAGCACATGAAGGGGGAACTGTTCGCAGCAGGGGGACTGGCTCAGATGGCCGACACGTGCCGACTGATCTTCTAGATAAGGTCGTGGTTGTTAGGACGTTGTCAAGCAACAAGGGTTCTGATTGGATTGCTTTGAATAGGTGTAATCCTCTTCCTCCCAGGTATGACAATCTGACAACCCTAGCCAAGTGTCGCGAGTTTTTTATTACATTGAGGGTGGAAACATCAAGTACACAAACGCTCTTAGTTGGCATGGCTCGGCGGAGCAGGTCAGCGAGCCCCCTCACCTGTCCCTCAGCCCGGCCTACTGTCCCATCCAGGTACTCCCCTCTAGCAGAGATCTACTATCTGGTCTGGCTCAGCGTCAGCTATATAGCTGCGGAGGTTTCTCATGCAACAATATTGAGGAGGCGCAGTCATCAGGACTACTTTGGCCAGACGAAGAACATGGGGCCAATATCCCCCCCCCCATCTGCTTCTTGCAGGTAGGCGGCAAAGTTATAAGATGTGGAGAGTGGCATCGGATTGAAAGGTCATGTTGTGAGAGAGTCAGCTTCTTGAACATACCAAGATCGGTGATGGAGGACAGCAGTGAGATTGAAACACAAATAGATGATGATTAGCGACGCAATCTGGGAGGCCGGGTGAGGCAAGTGGCTTCGAATCGATCGTCAGGAGAAAGAGTCAGGCCGTCAGCTTGCGCATAGCAGCACGCGCGCCAGCTGCAAATCGTGGCTCGGTTAGTGGAACCGTGATAAGTCAGCCATTGATAAAGCAGCCAGTGTAAGCAGCGTCGGGAGCCAGCGGGGCCGACCTAAAATAATTAACACAACACGGGGAGTAAATTTAAAAACCCGGAACTTCGCGATGGGGTCCAAGAAAGTTTAGCAGCCATGGACGGACACCAGTCCCATTAGGCTCTCCACTCAGCGAAGGCCCAGCCCACTGGGGAGCGGTGGGCCAGTATGTCACTCAGCTAAGCGGAACGAGTTGGGTGGTAAGAATCGATACTCGGTTTGTGCCTGCAGTTCTGTTGCTAAGACACAGAGAGCGAGCCGCAATATGGGTATATGTTAGTAATCTGTGGGCAGAAGTGAAGCGTTGGCCAGGGAGCTAACGTTCAGGCACCATGGCCCACTGCGGTCAAACACATGCAGCGTCACATCCGGTGGACACTGGGAGAAGAAACGTAGGCCTCAGATTGTGGTAGAGTCCTCATCCTGCGCTGCAGGCAACACAGCCAGCACAGCCAGCCACAGGCACAGCTGGCTACGCATTGCCATTCTGCAGCCAGTCAAGGCCTCCACACACTCCCTTGATGCCAGAAGGGAGCTGTTTACTCATTTAGACCATCAAATTCTACGGTCAGATGCTCCATGCTGCCTCGCTACTCATGGCGCCAGCAAGTCAGTTCAAGCGATGGCGATTGCAAAGAGACAACTGTATGAGTTCCAACTCCATCCGTAAGGTGCGCATGCCAAGCTGAACGTGATTCCATCCTGTCCAAGCTTGTTGGTATTGCCAAGTCCCTCCTTTCCACATATGGTTGGAATCCTGCCCATTCCAGAGAAACTAATGCTTGTGCCGCAAGCCCGAGATGGTGAGTTCCAAGCCGTAAATTTCTTTTCCAAAAAGGCCCGCAGCGTTTATGTTAAGCGTACCAGCCCACTTCATAAAATTATGTCAGGAACAGGAAGGTGACGTGGCCAGTTCCTTGCAGTCCGTATCAGTTTGTTCCCAGGTGACACCGGCAGGCCCGACGTCTTGAGCTGGTTTAACTACTAATAGCGCCTAGAAAATACATGCTCCTTTACAGCGCACTGGGTAGAATGTGCTTCCTGCCCCAGGGCCATCACCAACAATTTGGACAGGAGACGCCGTTTCTCCTCCACGTTGTTACAAATTGCCCTGTACCGTTGCAGTCCAATGTGCCGCCTCCTCCTCTCCTCCACAATCACACCATCTGCAGCGCTCATCAATTACTGACCCCTCCATCATAACCACATGATTGTTGGGGACAAGCGGCTAATGTCACGCACTCCTACACCTGGCCTTTAGCCTCGGCGAAACGAATCAAACAGGGGGAGGAGAGGGAGGAACTCGCATTTCCCCCCTCCAGCCGTCATGCCAGAAGAAATCGATGTCTGTGGACTTCTCCTGACACAACTGCCAAATCGGGAACCATGGTGAACGGACAATGGGAGCGATCATGGTGTTGCCTGCGCCCCTGCACAAGGAGGGAAAGGATGGTCCACTGACACTCTCCATGGTCGCACGTGTATGAAATGGTTGAGTTGAAAAGGGTTACTGACGGTACTTCCATCCGCAAGCTTCAGAAATTTCTGAAAATGCGCAGGAAAACTGTGCATGCACTTTATCCATTCGCCTACAAAGCCAGGAAACTCCCCTCCTTGAGTATGCAGCGGCAGAACGGGCCTCCCCCAACACAACTCTTGAATATGCGATGTTTCCCACCCGTCTGGAATTCAGCGGCTGCACATGTTGGGAGCCGAACTGTACGAACAGAGAAAGGCATTCTAACGATATTTTTTGTGATCCAGGCAGATGACTAGAAGAACTCCCCTGTGTAACTTTGATGTCAGCCTCGAGTGGCAGTACTCATGCGTAGACAGCCTGCCGTTTGTTGAGGCATTCGGAGGGAGGCGAGTTATTTGTCAGTCCGTCAGGACTCACGGGGATGATTGAATCGTCATTCCATTGCTTCATGTACTTGGAACAAGATGCCTGAAAAATCTGTCCTGACTATGCAGAGGGGATGGAGAACCGTGAGCGAATCTACATGTACTCTCCCACATAAAAAGGTGGGGGAGGACCACATGAGTCTCAAGTTGGGGGATGAAATGGAGGAGGAGAGAGGACATTGGAGCATGAAGCATTGTCTGGTGAAATGAAATTGTAGATATTTCTACCAGGTGGCAGAGAGGAGGAGCAGGAGCAAGCTGAGATAGTGTGGTAGAGATGGGGATGAGGACTGACGAGGCCAGACTGGACCACCAAGCTACTCGTGGGCAGTATACAGTGGAAATGGTAAAGGCAGGGAAGCCCCTCAGTGTCACTTTGTGCAGATGGCCGCAGCCAATGCCTTATTTTCGATGCTGGGCTAGTGACAGTATACGAAATAGTCAGCATCTGGCAGGAGGGCATGGACGTTCTCTTATTGGCTCTCCACCCTATTGAGTTTTTTGACCCTCGACTACCATTACAAAATGGGAAGCCTTTTTCCCAGACTAATTGAGTGGTGCAAGGACAAACTCAAATACTATAAGGACAATCCTCCGTAATCAGATTTTGAGCGCTGCCTATGCTGTGCTGCATCGCTCCACTCCTCTGACAGGTATCTCTGACCGGGGGGTTACCTCAGCGCTCAGTACTACTGCGCCCGCGTGACTGGTAGGGAAGGTGTGGCGGGGTAGCGAGCAGTACCAGCCTCCTCAGTGGTACTGAATTGTCTGGAAGTCACTGGATATGAGCAGACTTCCTTACACACCGCATATGTGAGAAGAGGGCAAAGTCGCCCGAAGCAGCAGAGAAGCCAGGGAACTGGAGCCACTAGTCCTCGCAACCAACAGGTTGTATTGTGTAGGCTACTTGGACAGCACCTGCCACCTCAGTTAGTAAGATCCGCTGGACTACTGGGCAGCCAAAATGGATGTAGTGCCGCACTTGCCCAGATGTTCTGCAGTGGTAGAAGCTGTCCATGCCAATCCGGCCAGTAGTGTGGCATCATGAGCGGGTGTTCAGTGCTTTTGGGCGGGCGGGCCATGTGTACCTCAAGGATGAACGTCCGCTTTTTTTGTCACAGGGAAATGTGCGAGGGACGTAATCTGACTTTAGTCAAGATGAATCAGGCCTGTGATGCGATTCGTCCAGGTTCTTTTATTCTTTTTTTTTCTTTAAACAACAACACCACAATATTTTTTTTCTTTTTTTTATTTTATATATTTTTAGATTTTTTTTTTTTTTTTTATATATTTACTTTTTTTTTTTTTTTTTTTTTATTTATCTTTTTCATCCTTTTTTATATAACCATATTAATTTTTTGTTAATTTTTTATTTTTTTTTATTTTTTCTTTTTTATGGTGCCACGATTTCCACACACCAATGACTTAGCGTCAGCTGACGTTACAACTACCATAGCCTCAGCACTATTCTAGATATGCGCCACCCGCAACTGGATAGCCACACATTGACTGCCAGTTTCATCCTATCTGCCCTGCACACCATCTTTACCAGGACTGCGTGATTGCCACCCACCCTCAACAACTCTGTCTTGTAGCCACTCTTAGTGTGACCTCATGCGTGCTGCCTGCTGTTGACTGGTAATGCGCTAGTGACATCTCACTGTAGTCATTGTTGCCCACTATCTAACCTCATGTGTTGCACTCCCTGCCGATAGCACCTCAAATCTCATAGTCATTTGTGCCACTTGTGCGCTATACTCCTTTTTTTAGTTTACCACCACCAGAACTTTGTCATTGTGCCTCACTTTATTGACCTCATGCTGCTGCTGGTGGTGAGCTACGCGTAAGTCCTCCGACACTGTAGTCAATCTGCGCCAGCTGCCTGACCTCGATGCTGCTGCCGCCGGTGACACTTTAACACAAAAATCACAGCTCTCAGTCATTGCTGACCATTCTAGTGGCTTTGCCATCCTGTTTTGCCACCTCCAGAATCGTCCATTGTGCACTTGGCCCCCCCGACCCTCATACTGTTAAAAATTTTTTCGCCTGCTGTTGCTGACCGTCCACTCTCAGCATTGCTGCCCTACTGTAGGCCTTAGTCCTGTTTTTGCCACCTTCAGAATGTCATTGTGCCACTGACCCTAACTCTCTTGCTTCTGCGCCGCCGTGACATCCGTCCTCAGTCATTTGTCTCCATTCTGTGGCTTCCTCTGTTTTGCCAACTCCAAAGAATAGTAATTGTAGACCACTTCGACTCCTGAACCTCATGCTGCTGTGGCCTGCCGCCGTCATCCTCCGACACTATTGATCACTAATGTGCCAATCTGAGCTCTCAGCTGTGTTATTTTCCAGCTTTCGCTGGCATGACTTTATCAGGCTACATTCTGTGCGCTTGAGTTTTTTGCGTCAGTTTCTGACCCTCTTAAGTGCCCCTATGGAATTTTATAGTGAAGCGATTCTCACCAAAGAGCTCTTGTGCGGCGAGGTCATATCTGGGTAGTCAGTACTAAAACACAACTTGTATGAAGACTCAACACCAAGCCTCTCCTCTGTCATATTGTAAGCATGGCACAACGTTCTACAGCACCCTGCAAGCTCCTGTGCCCCAGCTGCGAAATAGCCCATAGCTTTTTAACCGCGGAATCATACCGAAGTAATTCGTGAGTTCCGAATTTATTTTTGTGGAAATTCAGGCGAACGTGGACCTGAGAATCGAATTTTGAGAAATTTCGCCCCATCTCTAATTATATCCTATGGAGAAGTTTGGCACACAATCAATAATCAAAAAGAGTGGGAGCAGTTCAAAAGTACAGTAAAAAGACAGAACGAGCTGATTGGGAATGAGCTAATGCGGCTGGCTTGATTTAGTCCCAGCCAATTCAGAGCGCGAGCTACTTCTTCCCATTATCGTCTAATGGAGAGTGGCTCTCTGAAATCTCGGCGATCAGCGCCTGCTGCCATGATGGGTATTAAATAAAAAAATACATTTCTTATTAAGGTGTAAAACATAATAAAGGATAGATAAAGAGCAGAAACTCTTCATTGTCATAATAAAGCATGTTACAAAACATCGAAAAACGCGAGTTTGTTGGCGCCGAAGACCGGCGCTACATAGGGCATTATGCTGAATAGAGAGAATTTAGTCCGCGGGAAAAGTACAGTAATTCAAATTGTTGTAAGCTTATTTCATTTGTCGGCATACAACCAGACATATCAGAATAGAGAGCTGAAAATGTGCCCCATTAATAAACCTGTATGCGCAGACGAGAATTGACCAATATCAAGAATAGCGCAAGCGATCTAAATGCACCCATATATCCTTATGGAGAATGAAATTGACACCAATCATATTTAAAGGCGAGGACAGTTCAAGTAATACAGATAAACAATGCAATAACGGATGCTGATTGGTTGGAAGCTGGCCGGGGGGCTCGTCCAGCCTTAGCCAATCACAGAGGCTTGCGAAGCTTACTTTTATCATAGAGTATTATGGGGAAAAGAAATTCTGCAGCGCGCCTACCTAGTGCTTGGTCTAAGTTAAAGAGGCTGCCGTTATTGTCGACCAATGGTAGGAGAAGGCGAGACGGACCGCTCTCCATAATGGGTTTCTCTAATGCAATCAGAAATCAAACTGTAACATGGCCCGAAATTCAAATATATAACACTACACAATTGAGTCTGTCCCCTGATGTCGTATAATAATTACGAAATAATAAATGCCGGGGCAGGAGGGTAGGGTTAGAGCGATATGCCTATTGGCTTATCGAGATCGGAAATCGATAGTCGATAAGTCGGGCAGCTATCTGATAGGTTTTCGATAGTGAGAAAACAAGTGATTATACGCGAGGAGATGACCATTAAAGTCTATGCGTGAGAGCTAACAACACCTTCATTATTACACCAAATTAGCTGGAGAAGCTGAAATTTAACATCCACAACAGTCAAATGAGATACGCTAGCCTACAATCTAGGCTACACACTGTGCGTTATAAAAGTCACAGAAAACAAGTCAGCAGACCATTTACTCAATCCTTGTCTCAATGCTACCACAGCTCTGACCTTTTAAACCATGCATCACCCACAAAATTAAAAAATACCAGAAGGCGAGTATGATTTGAACCACTATCATGATAACTTGAATTCTGGACATTGATTAATCCCATGATCCCTCAGGAACTGACAGTCATGAGCACCCAAACCTGCATGACCCCAATTTAAAAAGCTGCCTCTGGGAAAAAGCGATTACTTATCATACCACCATTTTAGGTTGAACCGCTGGACATTGTCGTATCACCTGTCCCCTAGGGCCAACAGCATGAGCCCCAAACCTGCATGACCGCCCACATTTAAAAAGTGCCCGGAAAAAAGCGAAGTCTTTCAACCACACCATTTTAGTTTCACTTTGGACATTGACTTATACACTGCTCTGTGGCCACGCAATGAGCCCCAAACCCTGCATGACCTCACATTTAAAAAGTTGGCCGGAAAAAAAAGGTAGTCTTTCAGACACCCACATATTAAGTCTGAAGACTGCGACATTGACCTATACTGTCCTGGGCGCACAGCCGATGAGCAACATAAACTTGATTGACCCCACACATTTAAAAATGACTGCCAGCGAAAAGGAGTCTTTCAACACCATTTTAGTTTCACTGGACAACTGACTATAACCTGATACTGGACACTGCATGAAGGCACCAACCCTGCGATGAACGCCACACATATAAAAAGTTGCCGGAAAAACGGAGTCTTTCAACAAACATTTTAGTTTCATGGACGATTTAGCTCGTATACCTGTCCTGGGCCAAAGCCTATGAGCCCCGAAACCTGCCATGACCCACACATTTTAAAAAGGCGGGCTTAGCCTGCCAGGACCGAAAAAGGGAGATCTTTCAACACCATTTTAGTTTCACTGGACATTGACGTATTCCTGTCACTGGGCACAGCAAATGACACAGGGTCCTGAGAAGGTAGTAAGGTAACCAGTGGGTGGTTGTGTGGAAAAGCCCATGAGCTGGCGTTCCCCCCCGGTCATCTGAATTAACACGCAGCGTTAAAATGCCCATGACTGAAATCGCAGCAACGAAAACTGTCGTGCTGAAGCAGACGTGCGGGAAGCCGCGAAGTAGTGAGCGACTCCAGCCTTTCATCTGTACTAACGAAGTCAATACCCTAGGGTACGCGCCTCTGCCCTCTCAGTATGTGTGTTGGACAAATTGAGCTTCACTTGGAGGAATACTGGTGGTTATACGCAACTCCTTATACACCAGAGTGCCCTTTATCTTGTGGCTTTCCTTTTTTCTCATTTTACTCAACTGTGCTGGAGGAAATGTCTCTGCTACTTTGATTTCTCTATCCCTGTGCTCCATACTCCTTGTCTTCTGAATAACCTAATCTGCGTCAAGGTTTTTCCTTGTACCAATCCCATGTGTACAATTACAGAGGAAATTTTTTTTAAGCCCTTTTATGTACATTGCAAGTTTTTTAGCTAACTTTAATTCTAGAAACACATTTTTAAATAGAGTGGAATCCCACCATGTACTTTGTTTTACTTTCTTTTTCTATGTGTCTTGTATATGGGGTCTGTCTTCAATACAGGGATTGATAAGCTTTATGTTAAAGATCTTGCAAAAATCAAGTCATTTTTTAGCATATATGTGTCCATCTTACAGTGCTCTACTTATTCCTGTTTCTGACGCAGCACATCACCCTTGAGCCACTCTTGACAATTGTGAAGGAACAAATGTCTGTTAGAAACAACGATTTTTTAGAATAGCGTACTGTGAGCTATAGCTGCTTGTCACTAGCTAAATGCTCCCAAAAAATTCAAAGCATGACCCTTGAGCCACTTTTTCTGAAGTCAATTGTGAAGATATAAATGTCTGTTAGAAACAACATTTTTAGATAGGACATTGTAGGTACTAAGCTGATTGGTCACAGCCAATTGCCCCCAAAAAATTCAAAGCAATGCACCCTTGAGCCACATTTGAGTCAATTGTGGGAAGAACAAACTGTCCTCTTGTTAGAAAAAACTTTTTTATAATAGAGACCTGTAGTATTGCTGCCATTTCAATGCAGCAATGACCCAAATAATTATATAAATGATGACTTTCTCCCATGCCACTGTCTAAAAATTAGCTGGAAATGGCGAGAAATGCTCCACTTCAGATGCCACATTTCTGTTACAAGAGGACCATGATTATTGCTGTATCTCACAGTACATGACCCCAAAAATTATAAATATGATCTTCTCAAAGCCCACTATTAAATAATTAGATGAGGCCGAGAAATGGCCAACAGTAAGAAGTCACATTTACTGCTTCCAAATAGGACCATGATTATTGCTTGTTCTCACAGCAAAAAAACACCAAATGACCTCAAAACCACTTGAGCAATGCGAAAAAACTTCTTAGATAGAATGTGGAGATAATGAATGACCTTGTGTTGTCAATGATGAAACCTTGCTGTCTTTTACACGTCTCCTCATCAGCAAAACCACCAAAATAACTGAAGTTGCGCGAAAAGAGAAATAAGAAATTGCTTCACAGTGTTTTTTTTATCCATATCTGCCCCAGTAAAGATAATTATCATTTTAAAAAAAAGTTTGTTCAAGAGCCAAGAACCGATTTCTGCTTTGATAACAGCGTAATGTGAGTAGTCATGCAAACTATATCGGTGACCTTCCGGCAGAGCTTGACGGTGCAACAACATCATTCAGATGATCCATGCCTGATTCACTTGAATGAAACATTATGATCAAATACGCCATTACCACCATTATCTGTGGGGGAAAGCCGGATTATGCGTTTTGTCTGTAGATGACTCCGTCCAGCTTGCCTGTCTGAAGGTGGCAGGGAATAGGCTCTCGCCCCTCAGATATGACGTGGCTGCCCTGGGCAGCGACAACACCTCTATGGCGTTGACGAGGCCAGCTCGGGCCCATTGTCCGATTTTGGTAACCAGAAGTCTATTGGGTCCGGTCACACATGCAAAAACATCGGTGTTGCAGACGCCAGATAGTCGCTGTGCACCAATGATTTAGCTGATATCTGCTTAAAGTAGTTTAGGATGTGTGCACTGCCCGATTGCTGCCTACTCTGGTGAGGTGCGTAAACAATTGAATTGCCATGAGGATCCACCCCTATTGGCTACTGCCACTCCTTGCTGCCATGACTGCCAGCCCTAAACGTCCTAATTGGCACTCTTACCTGCTGTCACGTCGCCTGATTGCTATGCTTCCACCAGTGACAAATTGAGTAGGGACGTGAAGCACGACGAACAGAGGTCAATCAGATTTGATCCAATCTCAGCAATGAGTCTCATTTCCTGCCATTTTTTTATCTCTATTTGGCGTGTAGGTGGAAGGAAAGTGGACTGTTTTTGTTTGTGTACCATGGCAGGATCCAGGTGATTTCAAGGGCATGGCCCACAGTAACTGGTTAGTTCATTTTGATGGCTCCTTAATGCGAGGCTTAATGATTGGAGGAAGGAAGCCATCCAAGCAACTCATAGTGGAGAGATGGAGCCTTGATTTCAAGCCTCGTGGGTCAAGAGGGCCACTAGCAAATCTGATTCTCCTATTTCCTCCTACGCCCCTCAAATATCGACAGCCACCTCTTTCCAAGGCATGGGACGATCGGTTTACATCTGCGCTTTGCTCTAGGAATACACTCACTCCTCTCTACACTCCTCCGCTGCCTCCGGCCATAAACACCTTCAACACAAGCCTGACTTGCCTTGTAAGCAATGATGCCCACGCTGAGAGCTGACCGTGACGCTTTGCACTAGACCTATGGACTTACTCAGAGACTACTTGCCTAATGAAGAGCAGTATGAAATTGTGAAGTGTCGCCGGCGCTTGTGGATTTGACGGGAGGAGAGAAAGGCTTCGTCGTCTCACTGTGTATCACGGTTATCTCCTCCTCCGTCGCTGGCGGCGACCTGTTGTCGTTTCAAGCTGCTGTTAAAACGATCGTTCCAGAACTAAGATCACCACTATATGCTCTATGCTTGACAAAGAGGCTATTGTCCGCCCAGCTGACCATTTTTGGTGGCTTCTTCAAAAAGGCAAGGATGTGCAGAGCACCCTCTTTCACATGCCTCCACTTCGGTGCGTTCACACACCCCGATGCGTGTCCGACCCCACTAACGATGACTTGTCAGGCCGATGTGATCACTTGATGAGTAATGGACCATTGCACGCTGCTGCAACAATCGCTTGGCAGCATGTGGATAGGAGTGGGAATTCCAGCGTTGTTAAACTAAGCTGCCACCGGTCAACAATGAGCACGTGTTGACGGGCGCCTTGTGTGGGCCGAGCTGACGCATGCATAACGCAGACAGGCGGGACGATATCAGGGTTTTGGACCAGTTAACGTTGTGAACGGCGGAAAAAGTGTGCCGAACTCAGATCCTCGAGCCATCTTCATGCAGGCATGTCCTACCACGATTGAAGCACGGTAGCTCTTTAGAAACTTTCTAGACGACCTATGGTTATAATACTTGTCGCCAGGACCAAAGTGTGATGCTGCCTCCATCCTATATATACTTATGGATAAATCGCGGCGACGCTAGCAAGATTTCACGAGCGCTGGTCTATCGCCACACCACCTTGCATAGAGCCACAAGTGTTCTTGATCACCCAGCCAGCGCTCGCTACTTCGTGTGTCTAGTTAGCTTAGAGCGTCTACAGCTCCTGACTGTGTTGACTAGGACGGTCTCGCAGGCATGATTAATTTCAACACGGCCTTGGGGTGTCTCTGGGGCACGTGTGATGCCACCAGAGGACCTTGGGGAGAAAGAGCCCTCCACCATCCTTAGCGCGTTTTGAAGAGCGTGTTTATGACCGCACGGAGACAGATTTGAGAGACCACCGTCAATCCCTCAGATCAGAGACATGCCACCCAGCCTCACCCACTAGTTGAGCTGTCAAGAGATATAGCGGCCTTGCCGTGCTTACTAGTTCCACGTGTTTCGCTAGTGATGAGTGGTGGCTGAGTTTGGGACTTTTACGCGACACAGATGCAGATCAACGCGCTTGCAAATTTGATAGATGACAACGTTTCTGAGGCCTGGGCCGCGTCAGCTTTTTTGCAAACAGAAATTAGTTGCTCGGCCATTCTGGGTATTGAGGGGCGGGACGATCAGGTCGCCATGCATTGGATGTTGGGCGGAACCCATCTAGCTGTCCACCATGGACAGGGGAAATGGAACATCTTCTAAGGCCAAAAGCC
Organism: Phyllomedusa bahiana; assembly: GCA_025379985.1. Taxonomy (NCBI): domain Eukaryota; kingdom Metazoa; phylum Chordata; class Amphibia; order Anura; family Hylidae; genus Phyllomedusa; species Phyllomedusa bahiana. The sequence goes on from JAODAL010005463.1 coordinate 67,082, forward strand.
TGGCCTATGCCGACATCAGGCTTTTGGCCTTTGCGGGAAAGAGTTGAGTTGAGAGGTGTTTTATTAACGTGTTTCTACTGCCTCCCAAAACCTGCGAAGACAGAAAAGGACATGGCTGCTGAGATCTATGGCGCTGTACGGCGATAGCAGGTCGTCAAACTGTGCGAGTAAGGAGAAGGGGCTATAGGATGGCAGCATCTGCGTGGCATGCAATTGGTGTGGCCTAACTTTCGTGGCGACCTGCGGTTGGAGGCTGCAAGCGGGAGGCTGATCTCCTGTTTCATGACTTCCTGCAGAGACGAAAGGGCAGCCTGCAGGATGAAGACTTCGGTGAGGTAGGCCGAGAGGAGGAGAGGCGAGAGAACAAAGGGCTATAGAGTAGTGACATGGTTGGAAGGCCGGCGTTGGGTGCTGGACTTTTATTGCCACAGAGCTGTTCCCTCCATTTTCAACTCATGCATATCGCTTGCATGTGACGTAGCACATGTGGTAGCTGTGGTTAACCAGGTCATTTAAGGTTCTTCGCCTCTACTTATGTCGTTTAAGGCAAAAAGGCGGCCTAGTGACATCGGGGGGTAGCAATCAGAGGCTTGCTCAAAGAAGCGCCCAATGTGAAGAGGTGAGTCCTGCGTAGTGAGGTGTGGAACCTTTTTGACGGCGGAATATAATAGCGAGGAGACGAACTGGCTGGGTTTCTGCGCTAGTCCGTGGGCTGGCGGAATCATACTCAGCGGCTTCCTGGGGCGACCGCATCTCCTCTCTCCTTTTGCTGTCGGGGACCGCGTATGACATACCCCATCGTCTTCATCCCTTCTGTCAACTGATGAAAGACGCTAAAATGGTCGCAAGACCAAATTCTGCATGTGAAAAGGACCATGGATGTATCCGCAATGTCGTCATTCATCAATCATCTTAACACATGGTGACTTCCACCACACCCACCACCCCCCCCCCTCACCAACACCCACCACCCCCATCTAGAGCTCGTCCCCACGACTTTCTCGCATCCAGAAGCTGTCGGAGCATACAAGCAAGGGGCACTTGCCATAGGCATTGCCCGATTCCGCCCGGGATTTTTGCGAATTGAAATCCGGCTTCCTTCACACTCTCTGATGGATCAGTACACTGTGGGTACAGATGCAGAACTAAATCATCCTCTTGATCTATTTAACATGCCTTCTGACCCAACGCATTTTGTCATCAAAGAGGTCTTCAGACATGGATTATCCACAGTTAGGGTGGGTACACCAGTCTTGAACAGTTAGGGCCTGCTCCATCGTATGGAACGGATGCTGATGCATGCTTGTATGACGACTTTTGTGGGCTCAGTGACTGCCTTGAAGGACGAGGAGCGTGACAGACTGCTAGATGAACCAGGTTTGCATTAACCATCTGAAGGACAGTCGATGGAAGACGATGTACTCAGTGTACTTTAGATTCACTGGGCCCACTGACCCAGCGATGACAGGCCTGACGCTCCTGCAACTGACGATTCCGACTGCATCGCGTGTTGTCGCCAGAAGCACACTGAAGCGAAGCACCTTCTCTCGGCTTACCTTCTACCTCCATGAATGATACCCCCAGCCTCTTTGCTCGCTTACCACCTGCCATTTCGCCTCACATGTTTCAGTAATATAAAAAATTGAGAAAGGTATGGAATAAGGTTTGCGCAAAGAATCTTATATTAAGAATGAACGGCAAATCACAACTATTCTCAAATCCTTAATCAAACAAAATGTGCTAGATTCAATTTAACTGCCAAGGTTCGTCTTCAACAAGATCTGGAGCTGCCAAAGTCAAAAAAACACGCTATCTGTTATGTTTTGGTATAAATAAACGGTATTTTTTGTACACTTTAATTCACCCTGTGGTGAAGTATAGAATTGTTATTTAAAGATTCTAACGATAGCATGCTGCCGTTCAATGAACAGTGCTGGGGCGTGCGCAAAAGTCAAAAATAACGTAACTCGTTATGTTTTGATATACATAAACCGAGGTATTTTTCTTGAACCTTCAAATAACTGTGGTAGCAATTTAGTAGAATTGCTTGGTTTAAGATTTTACGTTAGATGCTGCGATAATGAACATGTGCTGGTGCGCAAAAGTCAAAAAACACGTATCTGTTATGCTTATTGATATAAAAACGGTTATTTTTATGCCCCACTTTCAATTCCACCTGTGTCGTGATCATAAGACATTTCCTGTTATTTTAAGATTTTACGTGTTTAGTTGCTGCAGTCAATGAACAGTGCTCGGGTGTGCAAAGTCAGAAAAACAAGTCACCTGTTATGTTTTTGATATATTAAACTGGATATCTTTTTGCCCACTTTCAATTCACCTGTGGTGAAATAGAATTGCCTGTTTTAAGATTTACGATAGAATGCCACTTGCGATAGTCAATGAACAGTGGCTGGAAGTGCCAGCAAAAGTCAAAAAAACACGTAACTGTTATGGTTTGATAATAATAAAGAGTATTTTTTGCCACCTTTTAAATTCACATGCTGTTAGTGAATAATCACAGTCACTTGGCCACTTTCTTAAGCGCTACACACTGTCCAACTGATTCGTTAACATAATTTCCTAATCAGCCAATCACATGGCGGCAAAAAACTCAGTGCATTTTAGCATTGTGAGACATTGGTCAATGACAATCTCCTGCAAGTTCACAACCCGAGCATCAGTAGGGGAAGAAAGGTGATTTGAGTGCCTTTGAACGTGGCCTGCGTGATTTGACGTGACCCAGAAGCTGCTAGGTTGTGAGAGTATTCAGAAATGCTGATACTCTCTACGGACGGATTTCTTCGACGGCACAAACTTCATACTCTATGCGTTTACAATGAGAATGCGTCCGAAAAGAAAAAAACATCAAGTAGAAGACTCGGCCGAGTCCTGTGGGCGGGAAATGCCTTGTTGATAGGCCATGAATCGGTCAAAGGAGAATGCGGCAAGATCTGGTTCGAGCTCGATAGAAAGCAAAGTGACACAAATAGACTCCACTCCGGTATACAACCAAGACCGTAGGCAGCAAGAGCTATCTCTGAACGCACAGTACGGCTGAACTTATGACGGCAGATGGGCTACAGCAGCAGAAGACCTACCACCGGGGTGTCTTCTACTCCTATTCTTCAGAGCTAAAGAACAGGAAACTGATGGCTCCAATTCTGCCCAATGCTCATTCGATAATTGGCCAGTAGAAGATTGGTAAAAAAAAAACGAGTTGCCTGGCTCTGATGAGTCAATCGATTTGCTGACCTTGACGTCATTTCGGATGGTGAGGGTAGAATTTGGCATTAGTATCAACAACATGAAAGCATGGATCTCATCTGCCTCTTGTATCAACGGGTTCAGGCTGTGTGGTGTGGGTGTCAATGGTGTGGGGAATTATTTTCTTAGGCACTCTTTGGGCTCCTTGTGGTAACCAATTGAGCATCGTATTATTCTGCAGACACCTTGTTGCAATCTATAGCCACGAAGAATTGTAAGGCAGTTTTGAAGGCAAAACTGGGGGGTGCCAACCTGTTACTAGCATGGTTGACCATACCTATCAAAGTGAGCCGGCTTCGTGTGAACGTGTAGAATTAGCCTGCCTTTTAACGATTTACGTAAGATGCTGTAGTCCAATGAACAGTGTCTGTGCGTGCGCAAAAGTCAATAAAACAGCGTCAACTGTTATGTTTTGATAATAATAAACGAGTAGTATTTTTTTGCACCTTTCAACTAGTAACCTGTGAGATGAATATAAAGAATTGCTGTTTAAAGATTGTACGTAAGATGCTGCGTCCCAATGACAGTGCCTGAGATCAGTTGCAAAAGTCAATAAAACATCGTAATCTGCTTATGTTTTGATTATAATAAACTAGGTATTTTTATGACCTTTCAAATTCCCAACCCTGATTAGGTGATATAGTAATTGCCCAGTTGTTAAGCATATTACGCTAGTATGCTGCGTAATGAACAGTGCTGGAGTGTGCCAAAAGTCAAAAAACACAGTAAACTGTTATGTTTTGATATAATAAACGGTTATTTTGTAGCCACCCCTTTCAATTCACCTGTGGTCGTAAATATAGAATTTCCTGTTTTAAGATTTACGTAGATGCTGCGTCAGATGAACAGTATGCGTCTTGGGTGCCTGCCAAAAGTCAAAAAACACGTAACATGTTATGTTTTTTGATACTTATATAAACGGTGATTTTTTGCCCATCCTTTCAATTCACCTGTGGTGGAATATAGAATTGCATGTTTTAAGATTTACGTAGATGCATATCACTGCTGTGGCTGCTCTAACATGATCAGTGGCTGGTGTGGTGCAGCAGAAAAAAAGTTCAAAAATACACCGTAATGCTTATGTTTTGATATTATAATTAACGTTGGTATTTTTTGCATCCTTTACAATCTCACTGTGCCGTGAATATTAGAATTGTGATTTTAAGATTTACGTAGATGCTGCCCAGTACAACATGAACAGTGCACTGGTTAGGTACGGCAAGAATCAAAAAACACGTAACTGCCTTATAGTTTTTATTAATTAACAAGTATTTTTTGCACGCTTTCAATTCACCTGTGGGGAAAAGTATAGAATTGCTGTTTAAGATTTACGTAGATAGCTGCCGTCAAGAACAGTGCTGGTGTGCAAAAGTCAAAAACACGTAACTGCTTATGTATTTATTTGATATTAATAAACGCGTATTTTTTTGCACTCTTTCAATTCACCTGATGGTGCATATACGAGTTGCTGCTTTTAAGATTTATGTAGATGACTGCAGTCAATGAACAGTAGTCTGGCGTGCGCAAAAGTCAAAAAACACCTGGTAACTGTTATTGTTTTGGAAATATAAACGGGTGATTTCTTTTAGCACCTTTCATAATTACAACTGTGCGTGAATATAGAATTGCCTGTTTTAAGAATTTACGTAGATGCTGGCCGTTCAGATGCAACCAGTTGCCCTGTTGTGCTGCAACAAATGTCAAAAACACAGTAACTGTTATGCTTTTTGATATATCAAAACTGGTATTTTTTGCACCTTTCAATTCTACTGTGGTTGAGTAATAGAAATTTGCTGTATTTAAGAGTTTACGTAGATGCTTGCGATAGGTCAATGACATTGGTGAGGGTTAGCGCAAAGTCAATAAAACGTAACTGCTTATGTTTTGATATAATAAACGGTTATATTTTTTGCCACCTTTCAATTCACCTGTGGTGATATAGCAATTGCTAGCTTTTAAGATTTACGTAGATAAGCCATCGCCGTCTTCGATGAACGTGCTTGGGCGTTGCAAAAGTCAAAAAACATGTAATCTGATTATGTTTTGGATATAATAATCTGGTATTTTTTAGCACCTTTCAATTCACCTGTGAGTGAAATATAGAAATTGCTGTTTTAGATTTACGTAGATGCTGCGTCAGAATGAACAGTGCTGGGTGCGCAAAAGCTAAAACACGATAAACTGTTATGATTGTTGATATAATAAACTGCCTATTTTTGTGCCACCTATTCAATTTCACCTGTGCTACTTCTGAATATTTTAGATTGCTGCTGTTTTAAGATTTAAGTTAGATGCTGCCCGTCAGATGAACAGTGATGGGGGTGTGCAAAATGTCAAAAAACAGGTAAATGTTATGTTTGTTAGATATTAATAAACGGTATTTTTTGCGACCTTTCAATTCACCTGTGTGAACGTATAGAATTGCTTGTTTTCAAGATTTAGTAGATGCTTGCGTAAATGAACAGTGCTGGTGTGCCGCAAAAGTCGACTAAACACGTAAACTGTTATTTTTCGTACTGATAACAGTGGATTTTTGGCAACAAACAACCTGTGCTGATCCAAGCATACATGATTGCCTGGAGTCTGTTAATTTAAGTGCAAGGTGATGGAATATATCAACAGTCACAAGGGTGTAATGGGTAAAATATGACACACCAGTATTGAATGTACTACTGATAATATAAAATGTGGAAGTTTTGCCAGACATCTACAAAGAGAACCTCCAGTTACTAGAAATGATGTATTATCCAACTATAAGTTCAAGGCTAGCCCCAATAATCAGGTAAATATTTCAATTAGCAAAACTGCTTAATAATAAAGATTATTCCACTACCATGTCTACACTAAGTCTGAGTGAACTTTATCCAAGTAAGTTCTTTATAGATAGAGTTGTCTTTGTTCGCCCCGCGGCCCCCCCCCCGCTCACACCGACCCGTGAATTTAAGCGGGTAGATGCCCATTGCCTTTAAAATTCTCATAGCTAACTACTATAAATCTTCAAACTCTCTAATCTAACTAAAATTGGAAGGAAGAAGGATCACAGCAACTTCAATTGTAGAGGTTTCTCCTGAAGCAGAAATAGAACATAATTTCGCTGTGCTGTTTGGACAAGGCACAGAGCTGCGAGGTCTGATCCCTATGAGACGCTGAGAGACACAAATTGAGGCTAAAAACAGGAAGACGCTTTGTTTCTATGTTAAAACAGAGCTGAGGGTGAAGTGGTCATGTATGCATTTTTCCAGCCAATAGAACCTTACATCATTCCCCAGTCATGAACTTCGCACACACTATCTCACCCTGAGCCTCTATTCTGTATTCTCATTTGTATGCCTTGCCCAAAATTACAGAAGCGCCGAAAAAGCGTAGACGATACTTTAAATAGATGATGCACAGATTTTAACCTAATACATTATAAGCGATTGATCTAAGGACACATTCTCGCTATCACCATATAAAAACCTTGCCGAGTTTCAACTTTGTCGAATAAAAATCGCTCAACACTATATGGCGGGAGTACGAAAAAAAATAATTAAATCAATAAAATCATGTTATTTCTCTTATTTCGTTAGCCAAGGATCAATAGTAGGGGGTGCAACAAAAATTTAAAGAAATAAACATGTTTTTATCGTTTTAAATATTTTTTTTTCTTTCCCCCCCAAATTTCATTGTTTTATATAAAAATCGTTACATTTGTAGTGTTATAATTTGTTTGGGGCCAGTACAGTTTTATTTCAGATTGCATTAAAAAACCCATGAAGCTTTCGCTCGTTTCCCTTTGGGTAAAATAACGGCGCTTTTTTTAAACTTAGCCAATCACAGAGCGCGCTCAGAATTTCTTTTCCCCATAAAACTCTATGAGAAAGTAGCTAGGCTTGATTGCTAAGCTGGACGACCCCCCGCCGTTCAACCAATCGCTCGTTTCTGATTTTTACTGTTTTTTGAACTGTCCCCCCTTTGAATTGATTGGCAATTTTTCTCCAGGATTAATGGGACATTGTGCCCCCCTTTTTGTTTGGGTCAATTCCCCTAGGTTTAAGGGGACTTTGTCGTCCTATTCTGATTGGTTAATACCCCTTTTATAGGTTAAATGGGCCCGTCGCCCCTTTTCCCCGTTGGTCAAACTTTCCATAGGATTAAAATGGGCTTTGTCGCTCTATTTGATTGGTGGCTTCTGCCGACCAATGAGAATAGCTTAAACAATTTGAATTACTGATTTCCCGGCAATTCTCTTATTGCAATTCCTATGTAGGCCCCCGGTCTCGGGAAAAAGCGTTGTTGGGTTTTTTAACTGCTTTATTGTAAAAAAGGGTTCGGTTTTATTGATAATGTTTTCACTAATAAAAAAAATATTTTTTATTAACACTTCATGCCGAACGGGTGGCGCCGAGATTTTAGAGCCCCCATTTTTCCATAAAAATATAAGGGGGAGAAGTGCTCGTGCCTCTGATTGGGGGGGATAGCCAACCCCCGCTAGCTACCCAATCAGTCTTTTCTGTCTTTTTACTGTTTTTGAATTACCCCGCCTGGGTTCTGTTGGTCTAAACTTCTCATAGACTAGAATGGGTTTTTGTGCCCCTATTTGTTGGTAAATGTTTCCAGGGGTTTTAATGGGTCTTGTCGTCCTTTTCTGAGGGTGAGTAGCAAGTCCCCTGGTAGCTTAAAACCAAATCAGCTCTTTTCAGCATTTTTACTGTATTTTGAACTGTCCCGCCTTTGATTCTGTTGGTCAATCCTTCCCATAGGTTTTAAGGGTTCATGTCGCCCCTATTTGTTTGGCCGGTTTACCCGGGACAATGAGAATAGGTTTCAAAATTTTGAATTACTGTATTTCCCGGCAATTTACAATATCATAATTCTTGATATTGGGGCCGTTTTTAGATTTTAGGAAAGTTTTTTTTTTTTTAAAATTAAAGTTTATTTTTTACGTTCAGCTTTTCTGACATGTTTTCCGCCTTTATAAAGGCGATTTTTTTTCGGAATTACCCCTGCTGCCGGAGCGGAGCGCCGGATTTCTGTAGCGATCTTCTGTTGTTTCCTCGCATGTTCGATCCCGCTTCACTTCCCCCCTTGCGGAGCATTTAGCCAAAAAAAAAAAAGGTTTTTGCCCGTCGGAGCTGGCGAGCGCTGCACTGCGCCTCGCTTTGCCGACTCCCTTTGTACATGCCTTGGGTTTTCGAGCGCGCCCCGTCCCGCCCCCGGGAACGCCTACCCGCACCCACCCGCGCCCCTTTCCCGCCCCCTTTATGGGGGGGGCAGGGGAAAGTTGGGGGAACACTGCGCCTAACACTGAATCCCCGTGTCCGACAGGGGGATTCGGGCCGGGAGGCGCAGTATACGGCAAAAAAACAGGCGTACAGCCCGATCATACATGTCGCCCTAAGATTTATATTTGGAGTCTCTACATTTTTGGTGATATCTTATGAATTATTAATTTGGCTATATATTATCATTTATTGTTGATTTACCCTATATCTTGTCCACCACATTCAGTTTTGATGGTGATTTTTTATAAATTAGTTTAAATCAGATGTAAAAAAATCTTTTTTAGCAGTATAACAATTGACAATTGTATGTCTTTTGGTCCTATTTTTTCCTATTATTTGTCCTATTATTTATGGCTTGTTGAACCTATCAGATATAATTTGATCTATTTATTTGGTTTCAAAGGCAGGAACCTAGTCAGAAACAGGCAGAAGCCTTGACATAAAAAAGTCTCAATAACAGACATAAGATTCTTTTTAAAAAAAGCAAAGATAATCGAAAACCATACTGGACCAGGATAGTCCCACAAGTCCAAAGTAGTTTTAAGGGTAGTTAAGAGCATAACCAGAAAATAATAATACAGGACAAGAAAAAAAAAACAAAAACAGGGAACAAGGCGAATCCACAAAAACAAGGTTAGAAAAGCCGGGGATCAGGAACCAAACACCCAGGCCATGAGTGGAGACTAAAGGTTAACATGCCAATTGCGCATTAATTTTATAGAAGGCCCCCTGTTTTATGAACCAGTTTACAGAGGTCATAAATCAGTCTTTTCTAGTGCTAGGGTGAATTTCTGGATCAGGTATACCATTTTGAAATTTGAAACCCTGTTCCGCTTTTAATGGCCTGAAATGCCTAGTGAAGCAAAAATATGTACTTCACACTGTTTTTGTTCGTCCCCCTCCCACATGCCCTCCGAGATAGGGCGCATTACAAAGCGCCGCAGGCACTATGTAGTGCACCAGAGAGTGGCGTGTGGGAGATTTAAAAATGTATAAACAGGGCTGTGCCTGATATTGGACTGAAAAAGCCAGATACTGGCGCAGCCCCGTTCAAAAAGTCGCCCAAATGGGCACTTGTGAAAACAATTAAAGGGGACCTTGCTTCCCTTAGGTCCCGGGTCCATGTCATTGGGCCATTTTAAGCTGACGCCCTAGCCGTAAGATCATTGCCACATGGCAGTTGCAGCGTGCCATGAATGCTGGAAAGGGTGGAAGAAGACAGTGCTTGAATGACATGTGGTCAATACAGTGCCGGCAGTGTTTTTTTCACTACTAAGTAGACAAGCCAATCTGCTGCTTATTTGTATCATTTATTTAGCTTAAGTTTAGAGTAGGGCCTCATGGGCAGGTATTGGTGTGTCCAGTGTTTACCTGAAAAGTTATGCAGCTTTTTAATGACATACAAAGAATTCATCAATGACAAGCTGAAAATAACATGGAACTATTTATGATTTATGGTTATCTTTATTAGTCCTATTTAGGTGTATTTTGATATTCTTTAACTGTATATTTGTTTTTTATACATTCCTCTCCTCTCTGGTGTCTTCAATTATCTTTACCCTCTCGAAAGTAATTTTTATGCTCTTCAGTTGTATTGGTGGTATCACACTTGAAAAAGGTTTTTGGATAACCAAAAAATGTCTCAAATCTTTTACTTGTCAATTCACAATATTTGAGTATACATCAACGGATCAGGGAAGGACTTTCCCGCCTTTACTCTCACAGTGTGCTCACCTTCTTTTTTTGGATAACTGGAAAACGAAAGATCTTCTTCTATAGGGTATGTCTATCCACCGGATGAACCACAAAAGACAAACAGAACCAGGTGGACATTGACATTCACTGAGATCAAATTCAAACTATAGACTGGATTTTATCCAAGATTCCACCACTCAAGATAAAAACTATATGCTGGTACCAGCCTATGCTTATGTGAAATGACATACCATTACCACACTTTGGGCCAAACTATTGTAAGAATGGGCAAGATGTGAATCCTGTGATGCAAGCAGTGGTATAAGCCACATCAGCAAGCAGAGTATAAGATGCCTCCCGGTTTTCACCCGAGCCCGAGGTTGGACTCGTGTGGCGGGAGACACCCAGGTTGATATGCGAAGTACAGTGTGGTATGAAATCGGCACTCCTAATCAGGGACAGGCATAAAGGTCAAGGCAGGCAGAAGGCAATCAAGGTCAGTGGACAGAGGTAAAGTTCAAATACACAGCAGAACAGGAAAACAAAGGAATGCTTTCTCTAAGGCATGAGGCACAATAGATCTGGCAGAGAGCGCAGGAAGTGGGCCAGACTATACGGCAGTGCCCACAATTTTGCCAGTTACTGGCGTGCTGCCTTTAAATTTCAGTGAGCTGGTGCCCCCATGCCGTAGGGAGTGGGGACACACTCTCCAGCAGGCAAAGGCGTGCAGGGAAGCAGGACTGCAGAGAGGTGAGTATGAGGGAGAAGGAGCAAGAATGTACCCATGGCCTATCATGCAGGTGACGGCACCACTCGTGACAGTACTCTCCGCCTTGGGCTTCCTCCTCTTTTTTCAATGAAGAAACTTCAGAACAAGGTCCTGGTCAAGAATAGTGTATTCCGGTTTCCAGGACCTCTCTTCTGGCCTGAACACCTTCAAGTCAATAAGATAGTACCGCTTGCTCCTAATAGTCTTCATTGCCATACTCTCCTTAACTTCAAAGATATCCATGGAGTCAGCTTTAGAAGACAAGAAAAACCCTTTTGAAAGAATATTAGGAGTGAGATTTAAAAAAGTTCGGTGTGCGCATAGATGGGAGCAAAGGAGTTTGAAGGCCCCCCCCGGTGATGCTTTTTGGGAGCTCTAATGGACCCAGGAACCAAGGACCCAACTTGTAGCTGGGGATCTTCAGGCGTATTTTTTTAGCCCGACAGCCCACCCTATCCCAGGAGGGGAAAGGAGGGGATTTTTCTTTCTGCTTGAGACTTCAAAAAAGGGGAATACTTGTCCTAAAAGTGTAGCGATTCGTCGACTATTGTCATCCGGCTCGATAGTCGATATAGTCAATTTTCAGACGATATCCATAGTGATAATAATTACCCGATGACATTAAAGCTATGGGGAGGAAACAATCCTTCTTTCTTCCACCCAAACAGGGGGGAGAAGCGGAATTAACACCCACAACAGAAACGGGGATACATGTTTACTCAAAGGCAACACACTTGGTTATAAAACCCCGAAAAAAAGTCACAGCCATTCACTACCTGTCTGTCCCACAGCATGACCCTTAAACCTGCATGACCCACAGATTAAAAAGTCCAAAAGGCAGTTTTTTTGAACAATCATTTTCTTGAACTGGACATTGAATACCCTGTCCTGGAACGAGCATGACCCCCAAACCTGCAAAACCCCCGATTTAAAAGTGCCGGAAAAGGATTTTTCCACCATTATGGGAAAATTTGGACATTGACTATCATGCCCTTTACCACAGCATGCCCCTTAAACCTGTTACTCACAGAAAAAAAGGGCCGGGAAAAAGGAGTCTTTGAAACAATTTTATTTTGAACGGACATTGATGTACATTCCTGACCGCAGCATGACCCTCAAACCTGCTGACCCACAGATTAAAAATGCTGGAAAAAGGAGCTTTAAAACCCCATTTTATTAAACGGGGACATTGACTTACCTGCCGGGGGCCCACAGCATGAGCCCCAAACCTGCCCCTCAGTTTAAAAAAATGCGGGAAAAAAAGGAGTCTTTAAACCCCTTTTTTAGTTGAACGGGACATTGCTATATTTTCCGGGACCGCAGATGACCCCAAAACCTTCTGACCCACAGTTTAAAAAAGTCCAAAAAAAAGGAGTCTTTAAACCCAACCATTTCAGTTAAATGACATTGACTATCCATGTCCGGGACTCCCAGCATCCCCAAAAAACCCGCACAGGTCCCTATGGACCATCAGCAAAATTTCTCAGTAAGAGAAAAAATGTATTAAAAAACAACTAGTTTTCCCTTACTGCGCTGCAGAAACTACTTTCCATTCAATGGGGACATTTTCCACCGTACATTAGAATTAACAAACAAACGATGTCCCCCATAGGTCAACGAGGCCCTTTTGAAAAAACTGCATTTTTGGAAATTACTGATGGGGCAGGGGAGGCTGTAAACGTGGATCACGAGGTTCACTGGCAGGGCCACTTACAATGGTTTTGGGGAGAGCAAGGCGGATCGTCATTATTAAAAACAAAAGGTTCCAGTGCAGGGGGGAGTTACAGTGGGTCGGGAGAGCCAGGGCTGGGGTTCGTCTCTATTAGCACGCAGTTCAGCAGCATGCCCCAGTACAGTGGGTACGGTGAGAGCCCAGGCAGGCGTCCGTCATCCATTAACACGGTAAAAAAGGCCCTTATGGTGCAGCATCGAAAACAGTCGTGCTGAAGCAGAGTGCGGAAGCGGAAGTGTGAGCTCGGATCTCCAGCCTTCCTCAGTACACAGTCAAGACCTAGGTAGCGCTAGAGAAATTTCTGCCTCTACGAGAGCACTTGCCCCTCCATATGAGTGCGGACCAATTGAGCTTCACTTGGAAATGCTGGTGGTTGACAGCTCCTGTTTCACCCAGGTGCCCTTTTTTCTTGGGATTTTTTTTCTCGTTTTACTCAACGTGTTGGAGGAAATTGTCTCTGTTCTTGGGGTGGTGAATGTGCTCCATACACCATGTCCTCTGAATAACCTACATCTGTTCAAGTCTTCCTGTACCTCCCTTGTACAACTCAGAGGAATATTTGTATCAGCTATTTTGTATATGCAATTATTTTTGCAGTTTAATTCTAGAAAACACATTTTTAAAATAGGAAGGAATCCCACCACGTCTTTGTTTCAAATGGGTTGTGTCACTACAGGGATTGTTGGCTATGTTAAAGATCTTGCAAAAACAAGTCATTTTGCAATATGTGTCCATTAACAGTGTCCTACCTATTCCTGTTTTTGACAGCACCATCACCCTGAGCCACTCTTGACAATTTTGAAGAACAAATGTCTGTTAGAAACCACTTTTTTTTACAATAGGACCTGTAGTATAGCTGCATTTCACAGCAACATGCCCCAAAAAATTCAAAACATGACCCTTGAGCCAATCTTGACAATTGTGAAGAACAGATGTCTGTAAGAAAGGACATTGTTTTATAATAGGACCTGTAGTATTGCTGCATTTCAAAGCAGCATGACCCAAAAAATTATAAAAATGACTACACAGCCACTTAAAAAAATTTTTTTGGGGGGAGAAATGCCACTTTTAAACCATATTTCTGTTCCCCAAAACCAAGATTATAGCTGTATCCACAGCAACATGAAACCCCAAAAAAATAAAATGACCCTTTTCAACCAATTAAAAATTGTGAGGGGAAAATTTCCACTTTTAAAACCACATTTTCCATTTCAAAGGACCCTTATTAAGCTTGGGGAAAACTTACACCAACAAGACCCCAAAACGATTGACAATGCGAAAAAATTTTAAAGATAAAGTTTAAATAAAAGGGGAAAACTTTTTTTTTCATGAAACCTTGCTGTCTTTTTCATTTACCAAAAACCGGGAGAAAACCCGCCCAAAAAGAAACTTTTGGGAACGGAAATAAAATTTTCAGTAAGAAATGAACATTTTAAAAAAAAAAATTTTTAAAAGGGAAAAAAATTTTTTCTGGGGGAAAAGGAATTTGAAAATAGAAACCCGGGAACCTTGGGGAAACCCCGGGAATTGGGGGCCCCAACATCCCTCAGAAACCATGCCTGAAACAATTTTTTAAAGAAATTGAAACGATCCACATTAATCTGTTTGGAAAAACCGGAATTTTTTCCCTTTGTTCCCGTAAGGGCTCCTCCCCCTTGTGCTTTAAGGGCCCTCAGAAAATTTACGTGGCTTTCGGGGGAGGAAAAAAATCTCCCAGGGGGTGGCGCGCGGCTCGGGGGCCCTTAATCCATTTGGATACCCCAAAATCATTGGGTCCGGAAAACATCCAAAAAAATCGGTTTTTGAGACGCAGATAGTCTTTCACCATGATCTTAAGCTGTCCCCTGTGTTTTTGTAAAGTGTGCCCTGCATTACATGTGGGTTTGGGGAGGTGGTAAATAAAGATTGCCAAGGTCCCCCCATTAATTTTCTGCCACAATCCCCCCGGGTTTCTGCGCTGCCGCTACGGCCAAATTGGCACTCTAAATGCCCGTCACGCCCCTGAATTTTTTCCACCGTGACATTTGAAGAATGTTTTAAGCAAGACCAACAGATTCCCAAGGGTTGACAATCAGCCAAAAGGGCCCCCATTTCCTGCATTTTACCCCTCTATTTGGGGGGGTGGGGAAAGGGAAAAAATTGAGTTTTGTTTTGTTTCCGGGGGTCCAGAGGGTTTGGGCCCCCCATAAAATGTTTTTTTCCTTTTGATGGCCTTAATTTTCGAGGGCATGGGTTTGGGGGAAAATGGGATCCCAAGCCCCTCATAGAGGGGGGGGATGGGGTTGGGGCCCTTTATTTCCTAAGGGGTTTGGGGTGGAGGGGCACTAGCCCAAAATGATTTTCCCTCATTTTCTCCTCCCCTCAATTCGCAAAACCCCCAAACCCCTTTTTCCCAAGGGAAAAGGGGCGTCGGTAACGTCATGTCCCCGGAAAAACCTCCCCCCTTCCCTTCCCCTTCCTCCGGCACAACTTCAACACAGCCCCGACTTGCCCGAATTTATGCCCAACCCCTGAGAGCTGAGGCGCCGGGGCCAAAAACTAGCCCTTTGGGCTATGAACCCCCTTTCCTAATGAAAGACCGAAAAAAAATTTTGAAACTGTCGGCCTTTGGATTTGCGGGGAGAAAGGCTTTCCTTTTCCGCATCTGTTTCCCCTCCCCTCCTCCTCGCTGGTTGGACCTGATGTTTCAGAGTGTCCAACGTCGTTTTCCCGAACCCAATAAACACCACAAAAGGGTCATGCTACAAGGGCATTGTCCGCCACCCCCGGGGAAAACCATTTTTGGTTTGGGTTCTTCAAAAATTGGGAAGGATGGTTTCAAGAGCTTTTTTCAGGCCTCCACCTCGTGATCAACACCCCAGGTCCCCCACCGCTGCTTGTCAGGCCATGTGTCCCCTCGAAAGCAAAATGGGGATTGCCTTGGGAGCCCCAAAAATCTCTGGAAACATGTGGAGGGGGGGAATTTTCCCCGTGTTTTCCAAATCCCAAAAATAAAACGGTTACCGGGGGGGGGGCCGGGGTGGGCCGCTCAACACAGCCACGGGGACGGGAAACAGGGTGCAACGGCAGAATTGGGGAGCTTTTAAAACCCCAAACCCTTTTCCCTCAGGGGGGGGAAGGGCCGGAAACCCGGGAACGCTTTTTAAAAAAATTTTTTGGACCCATCCCTTTAAGGGGGGCCAGCAAAATTTTCCCCCCGTTATCGAAACCACCTTGCCTGGCACAAGGTTTTTTGCACCCCCCAAACACTTCCCCTGGGCTCGTTTCGGGAGCTGTCCACAGCTCCCTTTACCTGTGTGTTGAAAGGGCTCAAAAAACAGATTAATTTCAACACGGCCTGGTTTTTTTTCTGGCACGGGGATGCCCCCAAAAGGACCCTTTGGGGGGAAAAAAAACCCGCACCAAGCCTGGGGGTTTTAAAAAAGAGCGTGCGCAAAACCTGAGGGGGCCCCCGTCACCACCAAGACAATCCACCCCCACCCAGTGGCCCTTTACAAAAGATTATAACGGCCTTTGGCCGTGCTTAAATATTTCCCTGTGTCGTTTGGGGAAGATTTGGGCTTTTCTGGAACCCCAGATGCAGACAACGCGCTTGAAATTTTTTGATGACCCGTGGCCCAGCCAGGGGAAAGGGATGGCTTTTCTGGCAAAGAAATGCCTCTCGGCCATCGGGAATTTTGGGGGAGGCAAGGGCCATTACAAGGGGCGGAACCCATCGTGTCCCCCCCAGACGGAAAAAAGGGGAAACCCTTTTTCCCAAAGGGCCCAAAACCCCCCGGGAATACCGACAAACCCCGGCTTTTTGGGTTTTGGGTGGTTTTGGGGTTTAAAGGGGTTTTTTTTCTGCTCCCCCAAACCCGGAAGGCAGAAGGCTGTTTGCAAAATTTGGCCGCTTTAAAGGGGTTGGGAGGTCGTCCCAAAATGGGGGAAGGAGAATGGGTTGGATGGGCTCTGGTGGTTCTGGTTTGGGACTCAAAGGGGAAAAACCCCCCGGGGGAGGCTGAAACAAGGCTGATCCCCCCCTTTATGACTCGAGAAAACATGGGGGAACGAGGAACGAATGGTTTGGGGGGGCGGAGGGGGAAGGGGGCGGAGACGAAGGGGGGTTTACAGTGGTTTGGGAACCCGGCAATCGTGTTGGGCCTTTTTTTCCCAAATGTTCCCCCCATTTCAACTCATGCATTCGCTGCATGGGACTAGACATTTGGGGGTGGGTTTAAAAACCTAAATTTTTTGCCCCCTACTTTTATCGTTTAAGGGCAAAGGGTGGCCCTATGACAAAGAATTTGGGGAATCAGAGGCTTGCCCAAAAAAAAGGGGCCAAACTTGAGAGGTCCCGGGCCTTTTTGAAAGGCGATAAGGGGAGGGGCGTGTTTACGCTGTTTGTTTTTTGGGTGGCGGGAAACCCAAAAAACAAACGGAAATTGTGGGGAAAACCCCCCCTCTTCCCCCTTTTTTAGGCAAGACCCAAACTGAAATCTACCCCATCCCTCTTCCCCCCACCTCCAGGGGTTTAACCTCGGCAAGCAAAAATTTTTGCCTTTAAAAGACCACGTTGGGTCCCGCAATTTGGGCTTCCCTCATCATCATCCAAAAATAGGTACTTTTTTCCCCCCTGACAATTTTGGGATCCAGGAAACCCGCCGGGTAAAAAGCAAAGGCACTGCAAGGCTTTCCCACCGCCCCCCGGAAATTTTTTCCGATTGACCGGCTTTCCCTTTCTCCTTTCCCCGATTTGGATCCCGTAAACCCGGGGGGTCAGAGCAAGGGGCAAAATCAACCCTCTTTGGGCCCCCTTTTAACTTTTGGGAAAAGCCCCTTTTAGACCCCCAACCCCCAAAATTTTTTTCATCAAAGAGGTCTTTTAAATATGGATTATCCACATTGGGGGCGTTAAAAAAAAAACGATTGACATTTTGGGGTGGCCTTCGCTTCATGTTGGACGGATGCTGACGATGGCCCGAAAGACGACAATTTTTGGCCGTTTACTGGGAGGGTGAGGAAGTAAAAAACTGCCCGGTTCAGGTTTTCATTAACCACTGAAAACCCCGGTTTTTGTTACTGAGGGTTCACCCGGGGGCCCCGACCCAGTTTAGACAAGCCTGACGGTCCCTTTCAACCGACGAACCGCTGGCTGCGTGTTGTTCCCCCACACTGAAGGACACCTTCTCTCTTTTCTAACCCCCCAAGTCCTAAAACCCCCCTTTTGCTCGCTTACTATCTGCATTTCGCTTTCCAAAGTTCCCGAAAGAAAAAAAATTTTAAGAAGGGGATGGAAGAATTTTTTTAAAACTCCCTTTTTAAAAAAAAACGGCAAAAAACCCCAGCTATTCTTAAAACCCTCTAAAATTTTCAGTCAACTAGGGTTAGAAACTGAAATGTTCTAGCGGGAAAACCTGGGAAAATGCGGTCTGTGGAAAACCCTTAAAACAAAATCAAAAGTGTTCTTTCTTCATCCCAAAGGGAAATTTTCAAAAAACCCCAATAAATAAGGAATTTATGTTTTTTCCCAAACAAAAAATCAAAAAAATTTCCTATCTGCCCCCCAAACTAATTCAACGAGCGCAATAAAACTATTCAGGAAATTTACACGGATTTCGAAATTGCGTTTTTTTTTTTCAGGGAATAACAAACGAGAACATTGCTAGAAAAATTTTTTTATCAAATTGTCATACAACTGGGGTATTAAAAAAAAAAACTAGGGGCCCCACCACTGCAATACACTATTTTAAAAAATTTTTAAAACATATATAAAAAAAAGGTGGGTTTTTTGCACCAAAGAAATACACCAACAGTAACTAAAAGAAAATTTTCCCCGTAACCCAAATTTAATTAAAAAGGGGGCTATTTTAAAAAAAAATGGGGCAAAAACCCAAAATGCAATACCCAATTTTTAAAAATTTTATTTTAAAGGGTTTTAAAAAAAGGAGGTTTTTTTTTACCAAGAAATCACCTGCAATTACTAGGAAATTTTTTGAATCCTAATATAACTACAAAATGGGTCTTTTAAAAAAAAAACTGGGCTGCGCCAAAGGGGAAAAAAAACCTAATTTTTAAGGGGTGTACGGATAAAAAAAAGGGGTTTTTGGGACCAAAGAAATACAACAGCAATTACTACAAATTTCTGTATCGTAATATAAATACAAGTGGGTCTTTGAACAAAACTTGGCCCGTGCCCTAAGTTTAAAAAAAACCTAAATTTAAAAAATGTTAAAGGATAAAAAAAGGTGGTTTTGCACCAATGAAATAAAACCCCCAATGACTAAAAAAAAAGTTCGTTAAACCTAATGAAAATGTCAACGACACACCCGGCGCGCCCCCTTTTTCCCGCCACGTTTGGGTTTGGGGGGGGTCCCCTCATTTCCCCTGCGCCCCGCCGGCACTCCAAATTACCCCTGGCCACCGGGTCCCCCTCTGTCCACCTCGGGCCCCGGCGTTTCACGGGGCTGGGCCCCTAGCGCGCGCGGGGGCCCGGGGTGAAAAATTTAAAGGGGCCCTGCGCCGGTAAAATTTGGGCATTGCCCGGGGACGTCCCCTATTTAAGGTTTCCCGGGGCCCCTTTCCCGACAAAACCTTGGGGCCGGGTCCTTTGGGGTAATTTTCCCCTAGGAGAAACGTTTCTTTAATCTCGTCATCCCTTTTCAAAACCCCCTCCCAAACCCCCTTTCCTGTCCCCGACCACGACCTTTCCTTTCCCATTCCCGTACCTCCCCCTACCCTTGGCCGGGCCCCCCCGCAGGCAAGCCCCCAAATGGAAGCGACCCGGTTTGAAATCCCGCCCAAACCAATCCATCCCGCTTTGGGGGCGGGCCCCCTGGTTAATACCGGGGGAAACCCGCTTAGATTCCCCCCCTGGGTGGTTTGGGGTTTTCAACCCATTTCCCTTTCCGGGGGTCCAAGTGGATCCCCCCCCAGGGCCCTTACAAATAAGGGGCCCGGGCCCTGGATCCCCCCAAGGTGGCCTTGGCTAAGGTTGCCAAACCCTCACCACCGGCGTGGTTTAACAAACGCAACAGATCCCGCAGCAAGCACAGCAGCTCGAGCAACCTCCGCCATGGGGGCAGAGGGTCGTCACCGCTCAAACCAAAACAGCAAACCTTCCCCCCATCTCCAGTATTGTTTCCCGGGCCCCAAAATGTTTCCGTTTTCGGGGTCTGAGGGGCCCCAAAACTTCGGCTTTTTGCTCCCATCTAATTCCCACGGGAACCCGAAACTCTTGGGGGGGGGTTCATCACCCAATTTTTCTCTATTCACGTTGGGGCTGAAAGGCCGAGTCAGGTTTTCCCGGGCCCGGGAAATGCGAAGTGGCTTTTTTGGGGCACCCCGCTTTTCGGGAAGGGCTCCCGGGTGTGGGCTACCCCCCCTGAGGGGAAAGGAACGACCAGTGACGGCGGACTTCAGGTTTTCCTCAGTGAGTTCCGCAATGTCTTCAGGAACCAAACTCGTTCATCCCCCCGCTGAGACCAAACCCCCAAAAAACCCACGCCAGGGGGATCTGTCTGAGGAAAACAAAGCGGTGCAATTCCGCAAAAATGGCCCCCCATTAAATGTCAAAGGAACGGGGGCCCGCTCCCGTTTCCCACCCCTTCAAGAAAGGGGCTCCCAAGCCGAGTTTAAGGACGTCTTTTGGCCCCCTAGAGACCCTCCGTCTTCCCTCATGACCTATCCCGGTTTTTGCGACCCGCCCTCGACGTACGCTTCATTGAACGGGGGGAGGGAAATTTTTGGGAAGATCGTCATTCCTCCCCCAACCCCCCCCGGTTTTTTCCCCGCCTGGCACCCGGTGTTCCGACCTCCTGCCCACCCCGCCAAAACCCCCCCAGGACCTACAAATTAAACGTGGGTCATCTCTCTGACAAGATTTTGGGCCCGCACGGCAAGGGAACTTGGTTTCCCTACTGTGGCACCCAGAGCATTACCAGGAGGGGTTTTTCCCAACCCCCCAAGCCCGCGGGAAAATTCCGCCCTAGGATCTTGGGGGGAAGGCCAAATTTCCCAGGGGCAAAAAACCTCCTCTTCCCCTTTTGTTTTATGCCGTGCAGGGCCCTGGGCAAAAACTGGATTAACCCTTTTTTTCCAGGTTTTCCCGGGATTTCTGGGTTTCCCGGGGTCCCGGCCCCGGGGAAATTCACCACCGGCCCCAGTGGAAGCAGTATCGGCCCTTCCGGTGGTCCCCCTTTGAGAAAACCGTTTGGCATCTTATCCGTCAAGCGGGGAGGGTCTTTGGGGAACATCCAGTTTTGTCACCCAAATCTCTGCCCCCCACCCTTTGGGGCGGGTGCATAAAGAAGAAATTCTCCTTTTTTGTGGGGTTCCCTCGGCCCCCAAACAGCGGGCCTTCCCCTTGGGCCCCCTTGGCTTCGGCTACATCTCCTATCCTGGACTGGACGTCCCGGAGGGGGTGACTCGTTGGGGGCCCAACTGTCCGGGGGGGCGTTGTTTTTGGGGGCACCTCACCCCGGGGCTTTCCTTTCTTCCCCCTGGGTTTGCCCCTCAGGGGCCAAGCCCGGGCTGCCGCCCGGGGTAACTGGTAAAAACCCGATGTTTTCTTTCCCAAACAAGCCCAGAGTCCCTTTCCCCCCGACCGCCCCTACAAATTTCCCATCGACTTTTTGCCTGGGGTACCAAATCCTCCCGGGGGCCCAATCTACCCCCTGTCCGGTTCCTGAGACCCAAGCTATGTCCGAGTACCTTCCCCGGGGAATCCCGGGAAAGGGGGTTCCCTCCGAAAGTCCCGGGCCCCGCTGGGGCGGGTTCTTTTTTTGAAAGAAGAAGGGACCGGGACCCTTTCGGCCCTTTCAAAAGACTACCGGGGTTTTTAAACAAGATCACGGGGGAAAAACCGTTATCCCCCTTTGGGCCCTTTATAACCAAAATTTTTGAACCCTCCTTTTTTCGGGGCAACAAAAAAATTTCCCCCAAGTTTGGGTTTAGAGGGGGGCCCACAAAATTGGTCCGAATCCCCCAAGGGCGATGAAAGGAGAAAGGCCTTTAAACAAACCCGGGAAGGGGCACTTTGAATACCTTTTTTGGGGATGCCTTCGGAAATGGTAAATGCCCTTTCCGTCTTTCAGGAGCTCGTGAATGACGTCTTCAAAGACCATCCTCTACACCTGCGGGGGGTTTAACCCCTTTACGACATCCTGTTGTTTCCCCCCTGGGCTCAGACCCACCGCAGCCATGTTCGTCAAGTGTTGAATTTTCCGGGGGGGAAAAAATCTGGGACCCAAGCAGGGAAGTGGCCCCCTTTCCCTCAGACTAGCCTCCCCCCCTTTTTTTTATTAAAGTCAAATTTTTAGACCAAGGGCCCCAAAGGATGGGTTCCCCGAAAAATGTCAGCCGGTTTGCAGTGGCCACGCCCAGTTTAGTCCCCGCGGGGAAAACAGCGTTTCTTTTGGGCCCTGTAAATTACTTAAAAACCAATTCATCCCCCACTTCCAACGCTAGTGGGGGTCCGATAGTGGCCCCCTTTCCAAGAAACAAGCCAACCCACGGGAGGGTGGCCTGTCGAGACCAAAAAAAGGGGGGGGGGTTTTTTCGGAACCCAAGTCCACCCTTTCTCCCAAAAGGGTTCTTTTCCTTACTCCGGATCCCGGAAACCCCTTTAACGCGGAAGGGGGGATGCCTCGCTTTGGGAGCCCGAGCCCGTTTTTTACGCAAAAAAAAAAGGGCCCACGGGTAAGACTTAAATTTTGGGTTCTTTTCCCAAAACGTTCTTTTTTCGTCCGAGAGGAATTTTCACATTGGCGACCGGGGGCTACTGGCCCCCAAAAAATTGGGGCCCCGGAGGAAAGGCGTTTTTCGCGGGGAAAGGTTTCCCTTTTCCCCCCTCCGCATCTACTCAAACCCCCAAAAACCTCCAATAAACTCCAGGAAAAGGGTTTAAACGCCCTTTTAAACCCCCCGGGCCCGGCTAGAATTTGGGCGCTGTTCTTTTTTCCCGGTTTTGATTTCCCAAACCAATTTCCCCCCGCAAAAAAATGTGAAAAGCTGACCCCTCTCTCCCGGGGCCTCTGACGTGGGGGGGAAAAAACACACTCCCCGAACACATAATTCCCCCCAGAACGTCTTGCCAGCAAACTCAAATTGACCTCCGGGAAAGGGTTTCCCCCTGGAAGCACTTCGGGGCGCCTGCTCCCCCCCAAAACGGGATTCTAAAATGGGGGCATTGGGTCTGGGGGGGGCCGGGGATCAAACCCGGGGCCCGAAAACTTTCCCCCCCTGAAAATCCCGTTCTATTGGTGGCCAAGCTTGAAAGGGGAAAAACAAGGGACTTTGTTTTTTGTCTTTTTGACTCCTTTTGCCCGCAACAAAGACGGGGCCCCGTCACAAAGCTTGGGAAGGGCCCACTACAGCGCCCCCAAACCCATCCCAACGGGAACCATGGACCCAACCCCTCTATGGAAATTTTTATAACGATCTTCCCCCCTTTGCTGGGAACACCGTTATTTTTGGGGGAAACACGGAAACGCCCTTTTCCAAGGGTGGCGCCCAAAATTTTGTTTCCCTTCCTGGGCCTTTCCGTCTGCCCCCCGCCTGGCGGAGTTATTTTCTTCATGGTTTCCCTCCGCAAAGGGCTCCTAGCAGATCGAAACGGGCCGGGGAGTCCAGTTTTTTCTCCAAGGTTTTTTTTTGAAACCCTGTGTTCCCAATTCCCGGGGGAAGCTCGACTTCTCTTCAGTTTAAACCCAGCCCGAAGAACGGGCCCGGTGAGAGGGCAACCAGGTAAAGGGAAGTTAAACCCTTTTGCCAAATTTTTGCTCGGCATGTCCCAAAATGAATTTGGGCCAACCTGCCCGCCATGGGCGGAAATTTTTTCTTAAAACTCCCTAGAGTCAGATTCCCCCCGGGGGGCTCCCCCCTTCTACATTGTTATTGGGCCCGCATCCCCGCCCCCTCCCCTTTTCCCCCTGGCAAAACCC
Organism: Phyllomedusa bahiana; assembly: GCA_025379985.1. Lineage (NCBI taxonomy): Eukaryota > Metazoa > Chordata > Amphibia > Anura > Hylidae > Phyllomedusa > Phyllomedusa bahiana. Next base: position 90,728 of record JAODAL010005463.1, read on the forward strand.
TTTTCCCCCGAGGTTCCGGCGGGGGACGCACTGGGCCAGACATGAAGGCCATCTGGTCCCAGACCCGTCAGTCTCTGCTCCATGCTTCCAAGCGCACGAAGGCTCAAGCGGACAAAAGAAGAATCCCTCCTCCGGTTTTCTCCCCAGGTGACAAGGTGTTGCTCTCGGCCAGATATGTCCGCCTTAAGATGCCTTCCCACAAACTGGGACAACATTTCCTGGGACCCTTTGAGAGCATAAGCCGCATTAACCTGGTGTCCTACAAACTCCGGCTCCCCCCTACCATGAGAATCCCAAACTCGTTTCATGTCTCCTTACTGAAACCCCTGGTCCTTAACCGCTTTTCCCAGAAGGCTGTTCCTCCTCCGTCTGTGGCTGATGCGCCCAATGTCTGAGGTCAAGGAGATCCTGGGTATGAGGAGTACTAGAGGGAAAAAATACTTCTTAGTGGACTGGAAGGGGTTCGGGCCTGAAGAGAGGTCTTGGGAGCCAGAGGAGAACATCTTAAACCGCAGCCTCATCCAGAAATTCCTCCACTCCAGGAAGAGGGAGGCGCCCTAGAGGGGGGGGGGTGGGGCTGCACAAAACTGGGCTGCACAAAACTGAATAAAAACCTAATTAAATCGTGTACGGATAATAAAAGGTGTTTTTTGCACCTATGACACACACCTGATGTGACTAGAAAAGTTCTGTATCCGAATGTAAGTACAAGGTGGGTCATTGGACAAAACTGGGCTGCACAAAATACAAGGTACTATTTCACCAAAAACTGGCCAAAAACTGGTAAAAAAAAAACATTTTAATGCAGGTTCAAAGCAGTCTGGACTGCACAATATACACTCTCCTTTCAAAAGCCTGCCTGTCTGTCTGTGTTCGCCCACATCCCCCCTCTCCCCCGCGGCTGTACAGCGCTAGATGCTTCTTTAAAAGTCTCAGCCTAACTAACTAATAACTGAAATTCTCTAATCTACCTATGTTCTAATGTTCACAGCTAAAAGCATAGTTGTCTGTGTGACCAAAGAGAACTGTGTCACTGAGCTGTATTGAGGAGAAAGCTGACACATATCCTGCTCTTATGAGACACACTGACACACTGATGCTGAACAGGAAGGGCTGTTCTATGCAAAACGAGGTCATGTGATTTTTCCAGCCAATGACAACCATACACATCACTGTCATGACGTCGCACACCCAACACACCCTGCTCTATGCTCTAAGCTGATTTGCTGGCTGCTAAAATGACAGGAAGCACCGAAAATGGCACGATAGTAATAGATTATGCACAGATTCTCACCTAAATTATCGCGTGATCGGAACATTCCGATCAACCTAAAAAACGTGCCGATTTTAACTTTGTCGATTATAATCGCTCAACACAGTCCTAAGGCTTGTCTGGTCTCTTGCCAAATTGTCATTAAGTCTCGGATTTGGGCATCCGTGGCAAGAAAATCAGACGAGACTTCTAGAGGAATGGGGGGGGGGGTCTATACAATATAGAATGCTGAGGCTCCAGAGCTGTGTTGGAATCTAGATGGTTGAAGGAGCATTCCACCCAGGGTAGAAGGTTGGACCAGTCATCTTTACATGCTGACAGTTTCCCAGAACTTAGTTCACCCTTTCTAACTGACCATTGGTTTGGGGATGGTATCCCACAGAGAGGTCCAACTTAACCTGAAGACGGGAACAGAGCACACACCAGAACTTTGATATAAATTGTACCCCTTGGTCTGAGACAATATGCAGGTCGAATTCATGCAAGCGGAATATATGCTGGAAGAAGTGGCCAGGAGGTTGAGGAGCCGAGGGTAGACCAGGCAGAGGCACAAAGTCGGACATCTTTGAGAAATGGTCTGTAATCACCCAAATGACAGTATTGTTCGAAGAGGGTTGTAGATCAGTAATGATAACCATGTCTGCAAAAGGCCAGAAGGACTGAGACACTAAGGGTGACATGTATGAAGCGGGCCACGTTGGGGCGCACCTTTCCGCCAGTTTTCCGGCGAAATATGCACCTGATTTATGTCAGCGCAGGGGTTCGCTCATACATGCGGTGTAAAGTCCGCTTGGCTATCCCAGCCAATCAGAGCGCGAGCTACTTCTCCCATTGTAGTCAATGGAGAGATCGTCGCAATGCAATCTCGGCGCTCAGCGCCATGCGGCATGGAGTATGAATAAACAAATCATTTTTATTAAGTGTAAAACATTATCAGATAAAGCGCTGAAACCTTCTCTAAAAATAAATCAGTTAAATCCCTAACAACGCGTTTGTCGCCGAGGACGGCGCTACATAAGGAATTGCAATATAGAGAATTGCCGGGAAATACAGTATTTCAAATTGTTTAATCTCTTCTGATTGGTCGGCATAAACCAGCCAATCAGAACAGGAGCGACAGTGGCCCATTCTAACCTATGGAGGAGTATTGACCAATCAGAATAGGAGCGACAGGGACCCATTCTAACCTATGGAGAAATCTTGACCAATAATATTCAAAGGCGGGACAGTTCAAAATACAGTAAAAAGGCAGAAAAGAGCTGATTGGTTGAGCTAGCGGGGGCTTGGCAGAGCACGAGCTACTTTCTCATAGAATTCTATGGGAAAAGAAATGCAGAGCGAGCTCTGTTTGTGATTGGCTAATTTAAAAGAGGCGCGGTTATTTGGACCAATGGGAGAGCGAGCGACGCTCTTATGGGTTTTCTAATGCAATTTGGAATAAAACTGTACATGGCCGAAATCAAATGATAAGAATACATAAGTTGGACCGATGTGTATATAAAATGAACAATAATAATGGTGTAAATGTAAAAAAATAGTAATTAAATATATTCATGTTTATTTCTTTATTTTTGTTAGCCAAGGATCAATAGTATGGGTGTAACGAAAATAAAGAAATAAACATGATTTTATTGAAATTTTTTTTTTTCGTAACCCCATTGTTATTGTTCATTTTATATACACATCGGGACAACTTCTGTAGTCTTATCATTTGATTTCACCCATGTACAGTTTTATTCCAGATTGCATTAGAAAACCCATAAGAGCGTCGCTTGCTATCCCATTGGTCCAAATAACCGCGCCTCTTTTAAATTAGCCAATCACAAACAGAGCTCGCTCTGCATTTCTTTTCCCATAGAACTCTATGAGAAAGTAGCTCGCGCTCTGATTGGCTAAGCTGGACGAGCCCCCGCTAGCTCAACCAATCAGCTCTTTTCTGCCTTTTTACTGTATTACTGCCTTTTTACTGTATTTTGAACTGTCCCGCCTTTGAATATGATTGGTCAAGATTTCTCCATAGGTTAGAATGGGTCCCTGTCGCTCCTATTCTGATTGGTAAGTACTCCTTCATAGGTTAGAAAGGGCCACTGTCGCACCTGTTCTGATAGGCTGGTTTATGCCTACCAATCAGAATAGATTAAATAATTTGAATAACTGTATTTCCCGGCAATTCTCTATATTGCAATTCCTTATGTAGCGCCGGTCTCGGCGACAAACGCGTTGTTAGGGATTTAACTGATTTATTTTTAGAGAAGGTTTCAGCGCTTTATCTGATAATGTTTTACACTTAATAAAAATAATTTTTTTATTCATACTCCATGCCGCACGGCGCTGAGCGCCGAGATTGCATTGCGCCGATCTCTCCATAGACTACAATGGGAGAAGTAGCTAGTGCTCTGATTGGCTGGGATAGCCAAGTCCCCGCTAGCTCAGCCAATCAGCTCTTTTCTGCATTTTTACTGTATTTTGAACTGTCCCGCCTTTGATTTTGATTGGTCAAAACTTCTCCATAGGATATAATGGGTCCCTGTCGCTCCTATTCTGATTGGCCGAGATAGCCAAGCCCCCGCTAGCTCAGCCAATCAGCTCTTTTCTGTATTTTTACTGTATTTTGAACTGTCCCGCCTTTGATTTTGATTGGTCAATAGTTCTCCATAGGTTTTAATGGTTCACTGACGTTCCTATTCTGATTGGCTGGTTTATGCCGACCAATGAGAATAGCTTTCAGAATTTGACTTACTGTATTTCCCGGCAATTTTCAATATCCAAGTGATTTTATTTATGTATTTTTTATTTTTAAGGTTTGAGTTTTTTTTCTGATAATGTTTTACGCCTTTATAAAGGCGATTTTTTGGAATCATACTCCATGCCGCACGGAGCTGAGCGCCGAGATTCCTTTTGCGATCTTCTTCTATGCTTCCTCTCATGTTCCGTTCTCGCTTCACTTCGCCTCCGCCGGAACATTTAGACCAGAATCAACCAAGTCTGCCTGTCGGAGCTGCAATGCGCCTCACTTTGCCGACTCGCGATCGTACATGCCTCGGAGTTTTCGAGCGTGCCGCGTCCCGCCCCGGAACGCCCACACCGCGCCCATTTCCCGCCCCTTCATGCGGGGCGCAGCTGAAAGTGGGGAACGCTGGGGAGGCGCAGGTTACGCCAAAAAACAGGCGAAAAGCCCGTTCATACATTTCGCCCTAAGTCTTGTTGCACATGAAAGAACAAAGTCCTTGACATCTTGACCAAGATTAGGCCACCAGTAATGACGAGATATAAGCAAGCAAGATTTTCAAATTCCAGGATGCCCAGCAAGCAAAGAACAATGTCCACACTTCAAGATTTTTTCCTAAGAGCAGGGGGTACAAATGTTTTCCCCAGGGGGACAAGTTGGAGATCAATGGGCTCTGCCATAATTAGACGTTCAGGAGGAACAATATGCTCTGGTGCGGAGTCTAGGCCAGCTACACCAGAAGCACAGGAGAAAGTGTTGGTCTTAATATTCTTGTCCGCCGGTCTGAAGTGTATCAAGAAATCAAATCTGGAAAAGAAAAGGGACCACCTAGCTTGCTGAGGATTTAAGCACTGTGCTATCTGAAGATACAACAGGTTTTTATTGTCAGTGTATATGTGACCGGGTGACAAGCCCCTTCTAGTAAATGGTGCCATTCTTCCGAAGGCCAACTTAATGACCGGCAATTCTTGATCCCCTATAGTGTATTTTTTTTGCCAGGGGTAAAAAATCTTAGAAAAAAAAACTAATGTGATAGTTTTGCCTTTGGGGGTTTTCTGTGTGTGGACCGCACCTGCCCCCACAGATGAAGCATCTACTTCAATGAAGAAGAACTTCTCAGGTTTGGGCCTAGTCAAGATAGGGGCAGACACAAAGGCAGACTTCATACAGGAGAATGCTTCTTCTGCCTCAGGTGGCCAGAATTTGGGTTTTCCGTTCTTCTTGGTGGGTGCCACAATAGAGTATCACTGAAACAAACCGATATAGAATAACCCTTGTTAGAACAAAGTATCACTGAAAAAAAGGGTTGAAATATAACTTTTAATTCTGGTATCTAAAAAGCTCCTAAATATCCTTAATCCTATACAAATATTAATCAATACAGTCCAAAGCGTGACAGTAAACAAAAAAGGAGCGGATATACGGGACAATAAATCATTCTTAGACGGGGTTCAGATGCCTTATTTAAGCCGTAATTGCGTACGGGGCGGGCGGGGGCGGCGGTTGCTCACCGGCCCCATAGACATGCATTATCCACGGCGTGTATCCCGCCGGGATAATGTGCATTTCACTTTCTCCCCGCCCGGCGTATTCGCCGAGCGGGGAGGAGAAACGGAATCCACAGTTCTCTATGAGAACCAGGGGCGTAACTAGAGAAGCCAGGGCCCCGAAGCAAACTTTTGGATGGGGCCCCCTACCCCCCCCCCCTCGCCCACCTCCCTGACCACGACCATGTACCAGGACATGCTGTTAGATAATGTAGATAATACAAGGGGCAAATACCTCACCATACATATCACCATCATACTGCTACCAATCAAATCCCACTATACTAAGACCAGCATTACCAATAACGCTATTACATAAGGACCTGATTATACCGCCAGAACATGACCACAAATTACCACCACATAGTGACTGAATAATACCCCTACACTATTACTGATCAGTACACAAAGACCAATAGTACCGCCATATAGTGACCATATAGTGGTATATACCAGTGTACACAGGCTCTGCAGACTGTATATAACCACCATACAGTGACCATATAGTGGTAGACACCAGTGTACACAGCCTGTGCAGACATATAAGTGATTGCAGTGTAGTTACATCTTGTGACTCACAGGTGACGTTTCACTGACGAGTCGATGACTTTCCCCTTTGTTCTGCATCCGGTCCAGTCCGCCATCATGACATCTCCCGACCACATGTCCCTGCAGATTTAGACACAAATATCTTAGAATCCTGACTTTTCCAGCACCTGCCCCCCTGGTTATATGGGGTCCATTTAGGCTGGCAGGGTTTAGATAGGATATATGGGGCCCCAAATAGGCAAGGTTTAGGTAGCCAATAGAGTGCCCATATAGACAGGCAGGGTTAAGGTAGCTATAGGGAGCCATACAGGGGTTATGTGGGCTATAGGGGTCATATAGGTAGGGTTTAGGTAGCTAAAGGGGCCCCATATAAGTAGACAGGCAGGCTTCGGGGGCTATTTAGGTAGGCAAGCTTTAGGGGGCTATAGGGGCTATATAGGCAGACAGGCTTCACGGTAGCTATAGGGCTATTCAGGCAGACAGACTTAGAGCTATATAGGCAGCCTTTAGGGGGCTATATAGGCAGGCTGGGGGGTATAAAGGCAGGCTGGGGGGCTATGCCGGCAGGCTGGGGCTATATAGGCAGGCTGGGAGGCTATGCAGGCAGGCTGTGGGTATATAGGCAGGCTGGGAGGCTATGCAGGCAGGCTGGGGGTATATAGGCAGGCGGGGATGCCATCTAGGCAGGCCGGTGAGGCTATCTAGGCAGGCCAGGGAGGCTATCTAGGCAGGCCGGGGAGGCTATCTAGGCAGGCCAGGGGGGCTATCTAGGCAGGCCGGGGGGGCTATCTAGGCAGGCCGGGGTATCTATCTAGGCAGGCCGGGGGGGGGCTATTTAGGCAGGCCGGGGGGGAGCTATCTAGGCAGGCCGGGGGGGTATAAAGGCAGGTCGGGGGGGTATAAAGGCAGGCTTGGGGGGTATAAAAGCAGGCTTGGGGGTATACAGGCAGGCTTGTGGGGGTATACAGGCAGGCTTAGGGGGTATACGGCAGGCTTAGGGGGTATACAGGCAGGCTTGTGGGGGTATACGGCAGGCTTAGGGGGTATACAGCAGGCTTAGGGGGTATACGGCAGGCTTAGGGGGTATACGGCAGGCATAGGGGGTATACGGCAGGCTTAGGGGTATACGGCAGGCATAGGGGGTATACGGCAGGCATATGGGGTATACGGCAGGCATATGGAGTATACGGCAGGCATATGGGGGTATACGGCAGGCATATGGGGTATACGGCAGGCATATGGGGTATACGGCAGGCATATGGGGGTATACGGTAGGCATATGAGGGTATACGGCAGGCATATGGGGGTATATGGCAGGCATATGGGGTAGGTAAAATAAGAAACAGTTTACTTACCTCGGTCCACGCTCCCCCGATGCGCCGCTATGCAGCCTCTCTGCAGTCTCTGTGCTCAGCGCGGGCGGCGCGGTGATGTGACATCACTGCGCGCGCCCATGTGATCACAGAGCGCCAGCAGGGGAAGCAGCAGAGCGGAGCGATCGGCGCTCCGTTCTGCTACCTCCGGGTAGCGCTGCCTCTGAACGCTCGGGGCTGGAGGGCCTGGGCGTTCAGAGGCAGCATGCGCCGGGCCCCTCAGCTCCATGTCCGCCACAATGAACTGCTAAGTTCACTGTCGGCGGGCCCCGGAGCGGCCCCCATAAGCGCACGGGCCCCGGAGCAACTGCTACCCCTGCTACCCCAGTAGTTACGCCCCTGATGAGAACTATGGATTACCGTACTGCCGGGCACGGATTTCAGCCGCATTACGGCTGGAATCCGTGCCCGAAATAAGCCGTTTGAACGACCCCTTTTACACATAAATGCAGAAAAAAAGTCAAGGAGTATATATCTGGTGTTACTCATGGGACCACACCCACTTCTTCTCTCAGATATCCAGATAAATCCTAAAAAGGACCAAACCTATATGGTACTACACAGGGCTATACTAAAGGGTATACTGTGCAAATAACCACCATATTGGCCTGCCTATACCAGTGGGGACCCCCGCACCTGAAAACGGCCCCACTCCGACAATCTAGATGCGCTAACCCTATGTGACCCTTAGCATACGTGGGAATGATGAACTTCAAGATCGGGTGAGCAAATCAAGATATTCGCCAGATACACGACACATGACTGTAGGAGGTCTCTGAAGCTCTCGTTAACATATTTTTGGAAAAAGGCTTACATTTTTCAAAGGCCGAAGGGCATCACAAGATACTCAAAATGCCTATCACTATTATTGTAGGCAGTAGTGTTGAGCGATTATTATCGACAAAGTTGAATCGGCAAGTTTTTATTGTGATCGAAATTTTTGACATGCGATAATTTAGGGTTAAAATCTGTGCATCATCTATAAAGATCGACGCCCATTTCGGCGGCCTTCCTGTCATTTTGGCGGGCCAGCAATTCAGGCTTACAGAAATAGAGCAGGGGTGAGATGCGGTGTGAGACGTCATGACCTGGATGGTATGGTTGGCGATTGGTGGAAAAATCACATGGACCTCGTTTTAACTAGACAGCGTTTCCTGTTGATCCTCAGTGTCTCTCACGTCCTCAGAGCAGAAGGACGTCTGCGCTCTGCTTGTGTCCAACAGCTCAGCGAAAGTATTCTATTTCTTCACAGAGAAACCTCTACTATTAGCTGTGTTCCTTACCAATTTAGTTAGATTAGCAGATTGGAGATTTTATGAGTAAGTAGAGAATTTTAAAGGAGCATCTACCGCTTGTAAAGTCACGGGGGGAGCGGAGGGGGGCGGCCCGGGGCGAACCAAGACAAGCTCTATAAGAATAATGGATAAAGCTTACAGACTTAGTGTAGACAATTGCACTGCAATAGCTTTATTATTAACAGTTTTCTATTGAAAATATTTCCTGGATATTGGGCAGCAGCTGAACTTATCGGATACACATCTTTTATAGTAACTGCAGGTCTCTTTGTTGGTGCTAAACTCCAGTTTTATTATCAGTATAAATTTCAGATAGGTTGCTCATTTTCAATTTTGCCACATTCCACCTTTGTTGATATATCCACCTTGGCATGTAATTTGAATCCAGCCAATTTTATAGTCACCACAGGTGAATGAAAAGGTGCCAAAAATAATTCTTGTATTATACGATTACATAAAAGATACGTGTTTTTTGACTTTGGCGCACTACAGCTTTATTCATTGAGGGCAGCTTTGCACATTAAATTTCCTGAATCCAGCAATTTTATTGTACCACAGGTGAATTGAAAGGTGCCAAAAAATTCTTGTTATTATCCGAAATACATAACAGATACGTGTTTTTGACTTTTGGACGCCATAAAGCTTTGTTCATTGAACGGCAGCCTTGCACTTAAATCTGATTACAAGCAATTATATAGTCACCTCAGCGTGAATTGAAGGTGCCATATAAATATCTTGTATTATACGAATACATAAACAGATACGTGATTTTTTTGGACTTTGGCGCACTACAGCTTTGATCATTGAGGCAGCTTGCACTTAAATGTGAATCACAGCAATTTTATAGTCACCAAGGTGAATTGAAAATGGTGCAAACAATATCTAGTATTATACGAATACATAACAGATACGTGTTTTTTTTAATTTGGTGCACTACAGCTTTGTTCATTGAGGCAGCTTGCTCTTAAATTTGAATACATGAAATTTTATAGTCACCACAGAGTGAATTGATAGGTGCCAAACATACCTTGTAATTTTCCGAATACATTTCAGATACGTGTTTTTTCACCTTTGGCGAGGCCAGGCTTTGTTGATAGATTACTTTGCAGTTAAATTTGAATCCAGCAATTTTGTAGTCACACAGACGTGAATTGATAGGTGCCAAAAATACCTTGTATTATTACCGAATACATTTCAGATACGTGTTTTTTTTCACTTTGGCGCAGGAGAGCTTTGTAAATAGTTCTACTTTGCAGTTAATTTGAATCAGCAATTTCTATTAGTCACCACAGGTGAATGATAGGTGCCAAATACCTTGTATTATCCGAATAATTTCAGGTACGTGTTTTTTCACTTGGCGCGGCCAGCTTTGTTGATAGATCTACTTTGAAGTTAAATTTTGTATCCAGCAATTTTGTAGTCACCACAGGGTGATTGATAGGTTGCCAAAAAAATACCTTTTATTATCGAATACATTTCAGATACGTGTTTTTTCACTTGGAGCCAGGCCAGCTTTGTTGATAGATTACTTTGCAGTTAAAAATTTGATACAGCAATTATTATAGGTCACCACAGGGTGAATTGATAGGGTTGGGGGGTTGTCTGTTTGTGGGCGTTTGAAGATAGGAATACGGTGACCAAAAATACCTGTGTATTATCTGAATACATTTCAGATAACGGTTTTTTTTCACTTTGCGCAGGCCAGCTTTGCTTGATAGTCTACTTTGCAGTTAAATTTGAATCCAGCAATTTATAGTCACCACAGGTGAATTGATAGGTGCCAAAAATACCTTCGTATTGATCCGGATACATTTCAGGATACGTGTTTTTTCACTTTCGGCGCAGGCCAGCTTTGGTTGATAGACTAACTTGAAGTTAAATTTGAATCCAGCAATTTGTAGTCACAGAGGTGAATTGATAGGTGCCAAAAAATAACCTTGTATTATCCGGAATACATTTCCAGATACGAGTTTTTTTTCAATTTTTGGCGCAGGCAGCTTTGTTCGATAGAATCTACTTTGCCGTTATATTTGAATCAGCAATTTTGTTTTTGATTTGAGGGATTTGAGGAATTAGCTGTGATTTGCCGTCTTTTAATAAGAGGACTTTCCAAAAACTCTTCCACACCTTCTCATATTTTTATATTTCTGAAACAGGTGGTAAGCGAGCAAAGGAGGGGGGTAGGATCATGGAGGTAGAGGTACGAGAGAAAGGTGCTCACTTCCAGTGCTGGCGACAACACGGCATGCCATCGGATCGTCAGTTGCAGGTTACCGTCAGGCTTGTCATCGTGGGTCAGGGCCCTGTGTATCCAGTTAACGAACAGCGTCGCCAATCTGTCCTTCAGTAGTTAATGCAAACCTGCATCCAGCAAGTCTTAACTATCAGTCATCCCCAGTCACGGCACACTAATGTATGTCATCAGCATCTCAGATCGTCCAACATGAAGCAGCCCCAAAATGTAACTTGATGTACCCACCACTGTTTATGGGTTAATCCATTTCTGAAGACCTCTTTGATGACAAATGCAGGTTGGGGTCAAAAAGGCATGTTTAAAGATCAAGAGGCCAAAGAGGATGTTTTTCTCTGCTCTGATGGCCCCAGTTACTGATGCCATCAGGGAGGAGGAAGAAAGGAAAGCCGATCAATCGGCAAAAAATCACCCGATGCGGTCGGCAACGCCTTGCAGTTCCCTCTTGGCTTGTAGCCCGCAGCTCCTGGATGGCAGAAATGTCAGGACGACCAAGTCACTGTGTTGATGATGATGATGACGACATTGCGGATCAACTTGGTCTTTTTCAGAAGAATTTGCTACCGCGTTGCGCTTTCATCATGGACGAGAGGACTTGAAAGTCGATGGGTGGTGCTAGGTCGTCAGTAACGGGTTCCGCCTCAAAAAAGGGAGAGGGTGGTCGCGAAAGTCCGCTGATATGATTCCGCCAGCCATGGTCACAGCGCAATCCCGCTCCTCGCTTATCGCCGTCAAAAAGGTCCAGGACCCTCTCAAGCCTGGGGTCCTTCTTGACCAAGCTCTTGATTCCACAGCGATGTAGATGCCGGGCCTATGCCGTAAAAAGGCATAAGTAGAGGGCAAGAACCTTAGGTGGTTATAACCACCCACCAACATTGTACCTAGTCACATGCAGCGAATGCATGAGTTGAAATGGAGGGGAACAATTGGCCAAAAAAGGCCAGACTGACGCCGGGCTCATCCAACCACTGACACACCCTCTGTCCTCGCCTCCTCCTCCTCCGCCACCACCAAGCGTTCCTCAGCTGCCCATGTATCTCTGGAGTAATGATCCAGGGATCAGCCTCCGCTTCAGCCTCCACCGTGCCCGAGTACCACCAGCACACCAGAGACCATCTTACCCCTTCTTCTTCCGCCAGTTTCGACGACCTGTCTTTCCGGTTTGGGAGCAGAAGAAACACTTTAAACCCAAACCATCCCATAAGCAAAAACTGAAGTTGTCGGCATTGCCAGGCTTTTGGCCTTGGAAAAAGTTGCCTTTCCGTCTCTGGTGGACACAGATGGGTTCCGCCACCGTCATGGCCCTTGTCTGCCCCAATACCAAATGCCGAGCAGGCATTTCTTTGCAGATAAAGGCCGTCCCTGCCCTGGCCAGCACGTGTCATCTAAAATTTCAAGCGCGTTGTATGCATCTGTGGCCGGAAAAGTCCATCTGACTCACCGGACACATGGACTAGTAGGCACGGCCAAGCCGCTATTTCTCTGTGAACAGCTCACTGGGTGAGCTGGGTGGATGGGGTCTCTGGGGGTGACGGTGGCTCTCAGGCTCGGCGCACGCTCTTCAAAACCGCAGGGATGGTGCAGGGCTATTTCCACAAGGTCTTGGTGGCATCACGTGCCCAGAAACAACCAGGACCGTGTTGAAAATTAATCTGTCTGGATGGACCGGTCCACAACAGTGTATAAGGAGCTCTCCTAGTGGACGGGGCTTCTCCGAACAGCACCTGAGCGCTGGCTGGGTGCCAAGAACCTTGTGCCAGGCAAGGTGGTTTGCGATAACGGTGCGAAATCTGCTGGCCGCCCTTAAGATCGGTAGACTGGGCAATCCTTGCCTGGCACATGTCTCATGAACTTGTCGTCCAGAAATTTCTAAAGGGAGCTACACGGGTCTGGGCAATGCCTGCTGAGGAAGGCTCGACAGTCTAAGTTCTCACTTCAGCCGTTCGCATCTTGCTTCGTCCGCCGGATGCGTTGCAGCGTCAGCTCGGCCTCCCCATCAACCGTTTCTCATTGTGACATGGCAACACGCTGAAATTCCACCCTCCACATGCTCCTGCGATTGTGGCAGCAGCGCAATGACATTACGCAGCACGAAGTGACAACATGGCCGTGAAAGCAGCGGTTGCGGACCTCGGGGTGTTGAGCCACGAGAGTGGAGCAGGTGGAAAGAGCTCTGCACCATCCTTGCAGTTTTTAAAGAAGTGCCACCAAAATGGGTCAGTGCAGACACTTGCCCTTGTCAGCATGAGCATTGTGGTGATTCTTATTTCTGGAGATTACGATCGTTGGAACATCTGAAACAACAGGTCACGCCAGCGACGGAGAAGGAGACGGACACAGATGCGGACACGGAGCCTTTCTCTCCGTCAAATCCACAAGGCCCGACAGTTTCACAATTCATCGGTATTTCATTAGGAGTGGTTCGGGGCTCCAGAGCTAGTGCAGGGTGGCTGCATAAGGTCTAAGGGTGCATCATCTCAGGCAAGTCAGGGCTATGTGGTTGAAGCTGTGCGGAAGCAGAGGACGGTGGAGGAGGAGCTATTCACTAGACACCGTCGTTACCGACGTCCCTGCCTTGGTCAAGAGGTTGCGCCGTGAATTTGAGGAGGGAGGGGGGAAAGATGAGGAAGATCAGTTTGGCTAGTGCCCTCACCCACGAGGCTTGGGGATAATCAAGGCTCCATCTCTACAGAGTGCTTGGATACTCCATTTCCTCCCAACATGATCCTCGCAATTAAGGCCATCAAAATGAACAACAGTTACTGGGTGGCCACCCTCCTGTTATCCCGGTAAAACAAAAACAAGCACTTTCCTTCCCCCACCCAAATAGAGGAGTAATAATGAGGAAATGGAGACCTTGCTGATGTGATCAACTGGAAGACATCTGTTGCGTCTGGTTTCACGTTCCCCAAATGCACGGGTGGAAACAACATCAGCGAGCGTGACAGCTGAGTAGAGTGGCCATGTAGGCGTAGCCCGGCCTAGTAGCAGCCAGCAGCAGCAGAGCAAGGTGCAGAAAGCCTAATGGCTGACCTCTGCAATCTTTGTTTACCACCTCACCAACGCATGCAATGGGCAGGGCACACATTCCAACACACAGAGACAAGCTTAAGATCATTGTGCACGACTATCTGCGTATCAACACCGATGTTTTTGTATATGTTTCCGGACCCAATAGACTTCTGGGTATCCAAAATGGACGATTGGCCGAGCTGACTCGTCCAGCCATTAGATGTGTTGTCCTGCCAGAGCCTGCGTACATATTCTGAGCGGACCTTCAGCACAGATGGAGGAGTCACATTGCAGACAAACGCATCCGGCTTTTCACAGATAATGTGGTATCATTTTGACTTTCTGTCAAGCTGAAATCTCGGGCTTGGATCTCTGATTGATGTTGTGGCACAATGCGAGGTCATCCGGATTAGTTGCCGGATTACTTTCACACTTCCTCTTCAAACAGATAATGGTCTCTTGAAAACCTTTTTTTTTAAAATGGATCTTTTCTAGACTGCCAATTTTTATTCTCTTTTCCCCATCAGTTCATTTTTGCTGGTTGTGCTGGCTGTGAGGAGACTGTAAAAAGACAGCAAGGATTTCATGACAACACCGTATTCCATTTACTCACTTTATCTTTAGAAGTTTTCCGCATTGTCAAAGGTTTTTGAGGGTCATGTCTGCTCGTGAGATACGCTATAATTATGTTTCCTTTGGAACAGGAAATACTGCGCTTTTTAAGTGGCATTTCTCATCAAAATTTTTAATTGTGGATGAGAGAAAGGAAAGTCTTATTTATATATTTTTTGGGGTCATGTTGCTGTGTGATACTCAGCAATAATCATGGTTCTTTTGAACAGAATGTGGCTTTTAAGTGGCTTTTCTCCCTAACAATTCTTTTAAATGTGGACTGAGTAGTCATATTTATAATTTTTTGGGGTCATGTTGATGTGAGATACAGCACATAATCATGGTCCTTTGGACAGAAATGTGGCCTTCTAAGTGGACTTTTCTCCCTCACAATTTTTAACACGTGGCTGAGAAGTTATGTTTATAAATTTTTGGGTCATGCTGCTTTGAAATGCAAGCAATACTACAGGCCCTATTATAAAAAAAAATTTTGTTCTACAGACATTTGGTCTTCACAATTGTCCAAAGTGCTCAAGGGTAATTGCTATTGAATTTTTGGGAGGCATTTGCTTTGAAGTGCAGCTATACTACAGGTCCTATTATAAAAAAATGTTGTTTCTAACAGAATTTGTTCTTCACAATTGTCAAGAGTGGCTCAAGGGTGTTGGTGCTGTCAGATACATGAATAGGTAGGACACTGTTAGTGGAACATATTGCAAAATGACTTGTTTTTGCCAAGATCACTTAAACATGCTATCAATCCCCTGTTTGAGGACAACCCTATTTAATACAATGAAAAAAGAGAACAAAACATGGTGGGATTCCATCCTATTTTAAAAATGTGTTTTTCTAGAATTAAACTACTAAAAAACTCTACATGTACAATATAGCTGGTAAAAAAATTCCTTGATTTGTACAAGGAGGTACAGGAAAACTTGGACCCAGATGTAGGTTGATCAGAAACGACATTGGATGTATGGAGCACGGATCAGATGAACAAAGTACAGAGACAATTTCTGTCCAGCACGTTGTGAAAATAAGAAAAAGTAATGCCAAGGAAAAAGGGCACTGGGTGGAACAGGAGCGTTAACCACCAGTATTTCCAAGTTGAAGGCTCAATTGGTCCGCATCATATGGAGGGGCAAGCGCTACCCAGGACAGGGACGTATATGTCCAGTGAAACTAATAATGGTGTTGAAAGCTCCTTTGTCCCCGGGACTTTTGAATCTGTGGGTCGACAGGTTTAATGGTCATTCTCGGAAGGACAGATATAGTCAAGTCCGTTCAACTAAAATGGTGGTTAAAGACCCCTTTTTCCCGGCACTTTTTAAATGTGGGGGGTCATGCATTTGGGGTCATGCTGGGGCCCCAGGACAGGTTTTAGCAATGCCCAGTGAAACAAAAAATGGTGGTTGAAAACCCTTTTTTTCCGGCATTTTTAAAGTGGGGGTCACGGGTTTGGGGCTCTGCTGGGGCCCAGGACGGTATATCAATGCCAGTTCCTAAATGGTGGTTGAAAGACCCTTTTTCGGCACTTTTTAAATGTGGGGGTCATGCATTTGGGGGCCCATGCTGTGGCCGGACAGGTATAGTCAATTTTTATGAAACTAAAATGGGGGTTTGAAAAAACCCTTTTCCCGGCATTTTGAATTGGGGGTCAGCGGTTTGGGGTCATGCTGTGGCCCAGGACGGGTATAGTCAATGTCCAGTTAAACTAAAATGGGGTTGAAAACCCCTTTTTTCCCGGCATTTTTAAAATCGGGGGGTCAGAGGTTGGGGCTCTGCCGTTTTCCGGACGGGGTATTAAATGCCCAGTTCAAGTAAGATGAGGTTCAAATCATATCCCTTTGGCACTTTTAATTTTTGGGGGGTGATGCGGGTTTTAAAGGGTCATGCTGTGGTAAAAGACGGGAAGTGAATGTTGTGTTTTTTTTTTTCTGTGGTTTTTTATAACCAAAAGTGTTTGCCTAAATGTAGCAGTATCCATTTGACGTTGTGGATTTTAATTCCAGCTTCTCCACCCTTTTTGGGGTGTAAAAAATAAAGGTGTTTTTGCCTCCCATAGATTTTTAAGGGTTATGCCATAATCACTGCTCACTATGATATCTTGTCGATGTGGTCGACATCGCCACGACCGATGTCGATGGTCAACGTAATCGCTCAACACTAGTAGGCAGTCTTCCATTTATCGCCTTCACAAATTCAAATCAGATTGTAGGCCTCCCGCAAGTCGAGTTTAGTAAAGACTCTGGATTCGCAAACACAGTAAAAGAGCTGAGAGAATAGTGGTAATGGATATCAGTTCTTAACAATAATCTTTTTGAATCCCGACGTCATAAGGTGTGAAAAAAGCAATTTTTTTTCCCCCAAAAAAAGAACCCCACACCAACTGGAGGGAGGAAATTTCGGTTGGGCCCTTTCAGAAGATTTTCTTTATATAAGTCACCATGGCCTGTGTCTCGAGTACAGACAAAGGGTACACCCTGCGCCCCCACCCCCCAACGCAATATAGACATTCCGCTAAGGGGGGCCCCGACTCTAAGGGGATCGGAAGATTTTCGTGGAAATGGTACTACTGGGGTTGGGGTCCCCAAAACAGTGGGAATGGAAGTCTTATCCCCAGCCTGTGACTTTCCTATTTTTCCCAATGAGCATGGAGCAGGCCTGTAGCCCGGGGGTCCCCGGGAAACTGCACAGGGGGAATGGGAGTAACTGAAACGATCCAGTATCCACAGAGGCGGAGGATAGAGCCTGATACCAGACGAGGTGCAGAGTTGGACTAGCATAGTCAGGAACTTAGCCTAGGTGCTGGAGTTTCCCAGAAATGATGGACAGTCCATACGGAAATGCTTAGGACTAACGCAGCAGAGGCATAGATTCTGCTGTCATGAACAGGACCATTCTTGCTGTGACAGGTGGGCTCTGTCCATTTACTTGGTTCTTCATAAGAAGTCATGGTGGAGGCAGTGAAGGCCTTTGAAACACCAGAGCAAGACAGGAAAGCGGCATAGCCAGGCTGGTTCACATTATTGGCTGAACTCCTGCTGTCTCTCAGCAAACCAGATATGAATTTTGGATGGGCCCCAAAAGGAGAGCTATCAGGGGAAGGAAGATCACAAACAGCCAGCTCATCTTTTATCCTACCAGTGAAGCCCAGCCTGAACATGGCTACGAGGGTCTCATTGTTACATGACAGCTCTGAGGAGAGGGTGCAGATTTGTACCACGTATTGCCCAACAGTGGAGTCCCTTGATTCAAAAGCATGTTGGCGGGGGGCCCCCCCGGCAGAATCTTGTCCAGATCTAACTGTAAGGACAGCTAGGATGTGACTCCTCCGGACCACCGCAAGTGATGGTGTAAGCCATGTTAGGGAGCAGAGTCTAAGGTGCCTCCAGGTTTTCACCAGACCCTGAGTGTCTCCCACTGCATGAGTCAACCTGCCTTGTGGTGGGAGACACCAAGGTCCATGCTCCTGATGTGACTTGCTTGCGTTGGCAGCCGGGGTGCAGCATGGTACAAATCAGCAGGCAAATTTGTAGTTAGGAACAGATAGAAAGGTTAAGGCAGGCACCAGGCAAACGTGGTCAATGGAAAGAGGCAAAGGTCAAATACACAGCAGGACAGGAACACAATGGAATGCTTTATTTAAGGTACGAAGCTCAATAGATATGGCCGGGAGCGCACGACGTGGCCAGAGGATATAGAGACAGTGACAAGCAATTAGCCACTTACCGGCTTACCCGCCCACTAGGGCAGGCAGAGACGCGTATAGAGCAGAAGCAGGAGCATAGAGAGGTAAGTACACACTGTCCGCACTGATCTTCATGTAAAAATATAAAGGTTTAATTTCAAAAGTTATAAAAGCACCGTACAAAAATAGTAACAAAAAGCAGTCACACATAGCAAGTTATAAGAAGGAGAAAGCATACTAGCCCATGCATTTTGAACAAACATTCTTACTCATGGCTTGATTTAAAAAGTCAAATTGACATCATTAAATAGCTGGACTATGAGGGGTTTTCTCACTACAAGGATTGCTTTTTATGTTAAAGATCTTGCAAAAACAAGTCACTTTGCAATTTGAGTCCATCAACAGTATCCTACCTATTCTGAGATATCCCCTCTTGTATGAGCTGCATAAGCTCCTCAAGTCGCTATAGCTACAGACATGTTTGATCTCTCCTGATAGGCTGCCAGCACTGGTCGCTATAGCTACATACCTGACTTTTATTGCAGAGTAATAGAAGCCAGAAAACACACACCTGAATTCAAAATGAAA
Organism: Phyllomedusa bahiana; assembly: GCA_025379985.1. Lineage (NCBI taxonomy): Eukaryota > Metazoa > Chordata > Amphibia > Anura > Hylidae > Phyllomedusa > Phyllomedusa bahiana. The sequence goes on from JAODAL010005463.1 coordinate 109,647, forward strand.
CCAAGAAAACAGGATTGAGGTAAGTTGAATCAATGTAGTGAGGCAACCCCTTTAAGCACATAAAAACACACCACAAATATATATATATAACAATATTGAATATTAAAAAAATACAATATCCTTAGAACAAAAGATTAATAATGTAGAACTAAATTTGTTCTATAGTTTAAACTTTTGGGATATGAAGTGTCCAAACATAAGATCCAAAAAGCCTCTCTTTAACAGACCACGTCTCCAATCTCCACGATGAATGGATCCGTTAACTCGTTCAAGACCCGGGAAACAAAAGTTACTCAAATCACCAGCATCACCAGTTTCTGAAAAAATGTTTGGACACATTGGACAGATTACTGTTAATAGCATCTCTAATGTGTTATGGTGTTCTGGTTTTAATTTGCACGTTGTACAGTACATATGATTTGTTACAATCCATGCAAAATATCCGATAGACAATATACTGTCACAGTCAATGCCATGGTCCCTGTTCTGGGCCGTGGTCATTGCCTGTTCCTGTCTGGGTCTGCAAATGCTTCCTGTAAAATGACCTAAGACCTCCTGTGATTTAAGGAACATCCTTTCTTTGTTCCTGGTCAGTTCATTAATGTCCATCTGAGCTCCTGACCATTGCTCCCTTGCTGTTACCTGTCATTATGTCTATCTGTTCCTGTGTACATTTAACCCTGCTGTTCCTGCTCTCCTGCATATCTGATGTCTAGGTTCCTGTTTCTGCTGTATCCGGCCATTCTAACTGCTTGTTACCTAGTGCTGTATCAGTCCATTATGCCTGCTGTTGTCTGCCATTGCAGTCCGTTACCTGTCTGGGAACTGCATTACCTGCTTACGGCTACACTTGCTGTGTCCTATCACCTGTACCAGTACCTGCTGTCCTTGTCCTGCACTTCGGCTACCTCCACAAGTTACACCATCTACGCTTGTGGAGACCCAGAGGATCCATCTACCACCTGACACCCAAGGCGTCGGTGTATACTGACACCGCTGGCTGTGACAGAATGAACTGACCCGTCTTTCCGTGACACATATGTCAAATTACAATTAATAAATTGTTTAATTTATTCCACATAGGCCATAGTCAAAAATAGGAACAGACTTGTTCACATGGAATGACAAAGAATACCTGATAACAGTAGACTATTTTTCTAACTTCTGAGAGGTTGACAATTTGCAGGACACAATGACAAGCACAGTGATTAAAAAACTCAAGGCCCATTTTTAAAGGTATGGCATTCCGGATATCGTTTTCTCTGACAACGCTGCTTTGTTTAGATTGAAAGAGTTCAAAACATTTAGCAGCATATGGGAATTTGAACACTAGACGTCTTCTCCAAGATATTTTCAGAGTAATGGAAAAACAGAGTCAGCAGTAAAAACAGCCAAAAGACTCATGCGGAAAGCAAAACAGGCAGGTACAGATGTATATCTGTCTATACTGGATCACAGAAACACACCCACCCAAGGCCTAGACAGCAGTCCAGCACAGAGACTCATGAGCAGGCGTACAAAGATGCTCTTACCGACTGCTAGTCATCTGTTAAAACCAAAGTTTGTTGGAAACATTAAAGCTAACCTAAAAAGAAGAATCAAGATAGGCAATCTTTCTATTATAACAAATCTGCAAAGGATCTGCCTGATCTCCAGAAGAGTGATAACATACGGATGCAGCCGAGCAACAAATATGACAAACACTGGCAAAAGCCAAAGGTTGCCCAGAAACTAGGACCTCTGTCCTATGAAACTGTAACAGAAGAAGAAGGAGATGAAAGGAGAAATTGAAGATATCTGGGGAAAACACAAGAACAAGATGATTCATAGTGTTTTGTACAGACAGTGTAGACAGTGTCACTTCTTATGTTACTAGAGCTGGCAGAATGAACAGAAAGCCTGTCCACCTCAAGGATTACATCTAACTGTACTGTATTATAGTTATCTCTAACTTGTTCATGTTAATTATTGTATTTTATTATTTTTCATTGTTCTTCCAGTTAAAAGAGAAAAGATGTAGCAATATGTTATATTCTGTATGGCCTCCAGGGGTCTCATTACTTGTATGTGTGTACTACAATGACATTGCAACTTTTTGGATTAGCAGTCAAGGACCTAATCAGATAAATATGTAATGGCAGCTAACAACTATGGCCAAATGTCTTAAAACTGTCTAGGTCTAAATTTTACTTTGTTGCCCACAGCAACTAATCAGAGCGCCCATTTAATTTTTCCAGTGCACTTTATGAAATGAAAGGGACGCTCTTATTGGTTGCTATTGGCAACAAAGCGAGTTTTAGATCTAGATGGTTTTCATACACGTGGCCCCTAATGTAATAAAATTCCTTAAAACATCCTCTGAATCTACAAATTACAGTCAGAAAACCATCCCCTTAATGTTAAAAAAACTACAAAATACCGGTCAGATAATCCGATTGGTATTTTTTCAGTGCCGTGTGGCCATAGCCTAACAGTATCTTTTAATAATGGATTTGATTTTTGGAACTTTACTGCATACACGTAGTGACAAAGGTGGGAAGATGAGTACAAGAATTTTGTTAATTATATACAGATAACTGCCTAGGTTTGTTCCTCATAATTAGTGATCAGCGATTACGTCGACTATCGTCATCGGATCGAAAGTCGATATCGTCAATTATCAAGACGATTTCCGATAGTCGATAATAGATTATCGCCGATGACCAATAAAGTCTATGGGGGAGGAACAACACCTTCATTCTTACACCCAAACAGGACTGGAGAAGCTTAAATTAACATCCACAACAGTAAAATGGATACACGCTTAATCTTAGGCAACACACTTAGGTTATAAAAGTCACAGAAAAAAAGTCACAGACCATTCACTATCCACAGACTATTCACTGTCTTGTACCACAGCATGACCCTTAAACCTGCATGACCCACAAATTAGAAAGTGCCAGAAGGCAGTATTATTTGAACCATCATTTTACTTGAACTGGACATTGACTATCCCTGTCCTGGATCGCAGCATGACCCTTAAACCTATCTGACCCACAGATTAAAAAAGTGCCGGAAAAAGGAGTCTTTGAACCACCATTTTAGTTGAACTGGACATTGACTATATCTGTTCTGGACCGCAGCATGAGCCCCAAACCTGCATGACCCCCAGATTTAAATAGTGCCAGAAAAAGGAGTCTTTTAAGCACCATTTTAGTTGAACTGGACATTGACTATAACTGTCCTGGACCGCAGCATGACCCTCAAACCTGTCTGACCCACAGATTTGTGGGCGTGACTGGGAGGACGAGGAGGTAAGACTGCTGGATGCAGGTTGCATTAACCACTAAAGAACAGATTGGCGATGTTGTTCGTTACTGAGATTCACAGGGCCCTGACCCAGTGATGACAGGCCTGACGGTCCTGCAACCGACGATCTGCTGGCTTGCGTGTTGTCGCCAGCACTGGAAGGAGCACCTTCTCTCGTACCTCTACCTCCTACCCCCCGCTTTGCTCGTTTACCACCTGCATTTCGCTCCATGTTCAGAAAGATAAAGATTTAAGAAGGTATGGAAGAGTTTTTGAAAGTCTCTTATTAAAAGACGGCAAATCACAGCTATTCTTAAATCCCTCTCATTTCCTACAGCCAACCAGGATTAGAAACTGAAATGTTTCTAGCGAATACCTGCAAAATGCGGTCTGGTGGCAGAACCGTAAGACAAAATCAACAGTGTTCTTCCTTCAGTCCCAGGAATTTACAACTGCCCAGTAGGACTAGGAATTGATAGCTTTCAACAAAATATCATACAAGTGCGCTATCTGCGCCAAACTGAGATTCAACGAGCGAAATAAAACTATTCACAAATTACACGGATGAGAAATTGCGTTTTTTGCAGCAATGACACACGACAACAGTTGCTAGAAAATCAGAATTGTCGTACAACGTGGCTAGTTGAAAAAAACTAGGGCCGTACCACGTGCAATACAGCTATTTAAAAGTTATACGGATAACAAACAGTGGTTTTTGCACAAATGAAATACACCAACAGTAACTACGAAATTTCTGTATCCAAATTTAAGTACAAGGTGGCTATTTGAAAAAAAACTGGGGCGAACCAAAGTGCAATACAGCTATTTAAATGTTATACAGATAAGAAAAGGAGGTTTTTGCACCAATGAAATACACCTGCAATTGCTAGGAAATTTCTGTATCCTAATTTTATTACAAGATGGGTGTTTGACCAAAACTGGGCTACGCCAAAGTGAAAAAAAACGAATTAAAATGTGTACGGATAATAAAAGGTGGGTTTTGCACCTATAAAATACAACAGCAATTACTAGCAAATTTCTGTATCCTAATGTAAGTACAAGGTGGGTCTTTGAACCAAAATGGCCTGCGCCAAAGTGAAAAAAACCTAATTAAATTGTGTACGGATAATAAAAGGTGGGTTTTGCACCTATGAAATACAACAGCAATTACTAGCAAATTTCTGTATCGTAATATAAGTACAAGATGGGTCTTTGAACAAAACTGGGCTGCGCCAAAGTGAAAAAAAACCTAATTAAATTGTGTACGGATAATAAAAGGTGGGTTTTGCACCTATAAAATACAACAGCAATTACTAGCAAATTTCTGTATCGAAATGTAAATACAAGGTGGGTCTTTGAACAAAACTGGGCTGCGCCAAAGTGAAAAAAACCTAATTAAATTGTGTACAGATAATAAAAGGTGGGTTTTGCACCTATAAAATACAACAGCAATTACTAGCAAATTTCTGTATCCTAATGTAAGTACAAGGTGGGTCTTTGAACCAAAATGGCCTGCGCCAAAGTGAAAAAAAACCTAATTAAATTGTGTACGGATAATAAAAGGTGGGTTTTGCACCTATGAAATATACCTGCAATTACTAGCAAATTTCTGTATCGTAATATAAGTACAAGATGGGTCTTTGAACAAAACTGGGCTGCACAAAACAGAAAAAAAGCCTAATTAAATCATGTACGGATAATAAAAGGTGGTTTTTGCACCTATGACATACACCTGCAGTGACTAGAAAAGTACAGCTGTACAGCGCTAGATGCTTCTTTAAAAGTCTCAGCCTAACTAACTAATAACTGAAATTGTCTAATCTACTTATGTTCTAATGTTCACAGCTAAAAGCATTGTTGTCTGTGTGAACAAAGAGAACTGTTTCACTGAGCTGTATTGAGGAGAAAGCTGACACACGTCCTGCTCTTATCAGACACAGTGACACACTGATGCTGAACAGGAAGGGCTGTTCTATGTAAAACGAGGTCATGTGATTTTTCCAGCCAATGACAACCATACACATCACAGCCATGACGTCGCACACCCAGCACACCCTGCTCTATGCTCTAAGCTGATTTGCTGGCCGCCAAAATGACAGGAAGCGCCAAAAATGGCGCGATAGTAATAAATTATGCGCAGATTCTCACCTAAATTATCGCGTGATCGGAAAATTCCGATCAACCTAAAAACCGTGCCGATTTCAACTTTGTCGATTATAATCGCTCAACACTACTCATAATAATAATCTTTATTTATATAGCGTGAACATATTCCGCAGCACTTTACAATTTCATAATAGATGTTGCATGTTTTTACATTCACTCATGATAATCTTGCAATCTAATCATGCAAATGATCACAAACCCACTTCTTTTCATGTGAATAGAGCTCTTCATTAGAGCAATTTCTTTTTGCACACACTAGTTATGCTGTTTAGAGTGTGTAGAGGATGACAAGAAACAGCTTACAGAATGGTGTTGCCTACCACTGACTTTCTATGCTTTACTAATAATCTGTAGCATATGTATAGTTATGCAGAATCTTATCATGCAAAGGCATTGTTACTGTTTCAATTCTAGAAATCTAAAGTTTATTATTTTGTTAGTATTTTTTAAATCAACCTTTGGTTTTCAACACTACCTGAATACTTCTAGGCATGCTCTTGATCAGATTCAAGCATGTTTCGACTAAAATCTGATCCCAGGTCACTTCATCATGTTCCCAATTTTGGTGCATATGGTTGACTCACTTGGGTACGAACTTTTTATTCAACTCTACCCACATGTGTTCAATTGTGTTGAGGTCCGAGGACTGTGGGGGCAAATTCAGCAACTGTACTTCATTGTCTTTGAACCATTTCTTCGCCAATCTTGACATATGCTTCAGGCTGTTGCCCTGTTGAAACATTATGTCATCCCTTTAAATACCCATAGTACTCGAGTATACAAAGTAACTCATCTTGTAGGATGCTCACATCTAGCTCAGCTTTGAGACCACTATCGATCAACTTCAATTATCCAACACCTTTGGCTGTGAAACAACCCCATATCATCAGGCTTTCTTCACCGAACTTGACAGTTCCTTCAATTTCTCAATTTGTTAGCTCCCTTTTCCTTTGATTCTTCCAGACTCATTTGCACCCACCAGAGCTCCTTCTATTGACTTTTGTCTCAATGCTTCAAATTACTGGTTTCCAAACTACTACTGTTCATTTTTCATACTTTTTTGTAAACCAGAGCTGACACTTCTTATGATGATGTTGAAGTTGAGGATTCTTCAACTTTTTTGGCCACCATTCTATACTTTTGTAATGCATGTTACATGGTGCTTACATGGATGGCTGTAATCTCACTATTAGGAAGTGTAACGGTCAGAGGTAGTGGATCCTCTGGACCACCGTAAGCGATGGTATAAGCCATGCCAGGGAGCGGAATCTATGTAGGTCCCGGTATTCACCAGAGCCCGTCGCAAAGCGAGGTACAGAATCGTCAGGCAGGCTCGTGGTCGGGGACAGACAGAGGGTCAGGACAGGTGGCTCTGGTTCATAGTCGTGAACAGGCAAAGGGTAAGGGCAGGCGGTAAGATTAGTGGTTGAGGACAGACAGAAGGTACGGTACGCAGGAAATCAGAACATGGCTTTCTGGAACGCTTTCTCAGTAGGCAAAGAGCACTAAAGATCCGGCAGCGTTACCACGAAGAGGCCGGCTTAAATAGGAGCAGTGTTGGGCAATGGCCAATTACCGGTGCACTTTCCCTTTAAATGTCACACTGCCGGCGCGCGCGCCTTAGGGGGCGGGGCCTCGCGAGCCACGGGACAGAGACGGATGGAGCAGGAGCGTGGCCGGGTAAGTGGACACCAGCACGGGCAGGGGGGTGAGCGGACCCAACTTGCGGGATGGGAAGCTGCTCGGCGTCGGGACACGGATGCGCCTGCGACCCGGGACGAGGGTCGCAGGGGCATCCGTGACAGTACACCCCCTTTAGCCCCCCCCCCTCTTTTTAGAGTGAAGGAATTTCTGGTTGACACTTCGGTCCAGGATATTCTCCTCTGGCTCCCAAGACCTCTCTTCGGGCACAAATCCCTTCCAGTCCACAAAAATTGTATCTTTTCCCTCTATTCCTTCTCATACATATGATCTACTTGACCACGAAGACATTAGAGGAATCCACCACATATGAAGGAGGGACTGTCTTCCGAGAGAAATGATTTAGGACCAGGAGCTTTAGTAGTGAGACATGAAAGGAGTTGGGGATTCGCATGGTAGGTGGGAGCCAGAGTTTGTAGGACACCGGGTTAATGCGACTAAGGACCTCAAAAGGTCCTAGGAAGCGGGGTCCCAGTTTGTAAGTTGGAATCTTGAGGCGGACATATTTGGCCGACAGCCACACCTTGTCACCCGGGGAGAAGACAGGAGGAGGACTTCTTCTTTTATCAGCTTGAGCCTTTGTGCACTCGGAAGCACGGAGCAGAGATTGGCGGGTCAGAGACCAGGTGGTTTTCATGTCCTGGACCAGTGCGTCCGCCGCCGGGACCTCGGATGGAGATGCCAGAGGGAGAGGTGGGCGGGGATACAGATCGTATACGATGTAGAAGGGGGAAGCACCCGCGGACCTCGAGTCTAGGGAATTGTAAGAGAATTCCGCCCATGGCAGCAAGTTGGACCAGTCATCTTGTCGTGCTGAGACGAAGTGGCGTAGATAACACCCCAAAACCTGGTTGACCCTCTCCACCTGGCCATTGGTCTGAGGGTGGTAAGCAGAAGAGAAATCGAGCTTCACCTGGAGTTGGGAACACAGAGCCCGCCAAAACTTGGAAACAAACTGGACCCCCCGATCCGAAACGATTTGCTGAGGGAGCCCGTGCAGACAGAAAACATGATGAAAAAATAGCTCAGCCAGGCGAGTGGCAGACGGCAGGCCTGGCAAAAGGACAAAATGCGCCATCTTGGAAAACCGATCTGTGATCACCCAGACAATGGTTTTACCAGTCAAAGGAGGGAGAGTCTGCTGAGAGCAGGGCTTACGTAAGTCTTCCCTTGGGGAACCTTCCGGAAGTCAACTGGAGCAGCCGAGATAAGATGTCCTGGGGGAATTATGTGCTCAGGAGCAGCTTCTTCACCCACCATGTCGGAGGCACGAGAGAGAGCGTCGGCCTTCACATTCTTTTCCGCGGGCCGGAAATGGATCTGGAAGTCGAACCGGGAGAAAAAGAGCGACCACCTAGCCTGGCGTGGGTTAAGTCGCTAAGCCGTCTGGAGATACTGGAGGTTTTTGTGAATAGATGTGGATGGGATGGCGAGCACCTTCCAGCAGATAACGCCATTCCTTCAAAGCCAGTTTGATGGCTAGTAGCTCCCGGTCGCTAATCGTGTAGTTCCTCTCTGCCGGCAAGAATGTCTTGGAAAAGAAGCCACATGTTACCGTCTTGCCCGTGGGCCCTTTTTGCGTGAGAACTGCTCCGACCCCCACAGATGAGGCATCAACTTCCAATGTGAAGGGTTTCGTGGGGTCCGGTCGTGATAGAATTGACGCAGTGGCAAAGACAGACTTGAGCTTAGAGAATGCCTCCTCGGCTTCGGAGGGCCAGTTACGAGGGTTAGCGTGTTTCTTTGTAAGCACTACTATTGGAGCTACTAACATTGAAAATTGAGGAATGAATTGGCGATAGTAGTTGCACAACCCCAGGAAACGCTGTATGGCTCGCAGGCCGACTGGGCGTGGCCACTGCAACACGGCCTACAGTTTTGCTGGATCCATCTGTAAGCCTTGGTCAGAGATGATGTATCCCAGAAACAGAAGGCTGGTTTGGTGGAAGAGGCACTTCCACAGCTTGGCATACAGGTGGTTATCTCGGAGACGCCTCAACACCTGACGGATATGGCTGTGGTGCGTTTCGAGGTCAGGAGAGTACACCAATATATCGTCCAGGTAGACCACTACACAGGTGTAGAGGAGGTCTCTGAAGATGTCATTCACGAGCTCCTGGAAGACGGCAGGGGCATTACACAGTCCGAATGGCATGACCAGATACTCGAAGTGCCCGTCCCGGGTGTTGAACGCCGTCTTCCATTCATCGCCCTTGCGGATACGAACCAAATTGTAGGCCCCTCTCAGATCCAGCTTGGTAAAGACCTTAGCTCCATGAAGGCGGTCGAAAAGTTCAGTGATCAACGGCAGCGGGTATCTATTTTTCACCGTGATCTTGTTCAGGCCCCGATAATCGATGCAGGGCCGTAAGGTGCCGTCCTTCTTTTCTACGAAGAAGAATCCTGCTCCCAAAATAGAGGAGGATTTCCGGATGAACCCTTTTTGTAGATTTTCCTGAATATATTCCGACATGGATTGTGTCTCAGGAACGGAAAAGGGGTAGGCTCTGCCCCGAGGAGGACTGGAACCGGGCAGTAGGTCAATCGGGCAATCATATGGACGATGTGGCAGCAAGGTCTCCGCCTGCTTCTCGGAGAAGACGTCAGCATACTCCTGATATGGCGCGGGAAGACCCGCTAGAGGTTTAGACGGTATCGGAGAAGCGGTAAGAACCGGGCGAGGTGCCACCAAACAGCGAGACCGACACTCTGGACCCCATCGCAAGACTTCGCCCGTCTGCCAGTCGAGCACCGGGGCATGGCGCTGCAGCCACGGAAGACCCAGAAGGATGGGCGAGGAAGACCGGGGTAACACATAGAACGACAGTCTCTCTTTATGAAGTGCCCCTACTTGAAGGCACAATGGTTCGGTACGGTAACGGACTGGATCGCTGAGGATCTCCCCACTGACGGAGGAGATGGCCAGAGGTTTCTCCAGGGGAACCATGGGGAGATTGTGTTGAGACACCAGGGCAGCGTCCAAAAAGTTTCCAGCCGAACCGGAGTCCAAGAACGCTGAAGCTTGAAAGTGGATCCCGGCTTCAGTGCTGACCAGGATGGGTATGTTCAGCTGAGGAGAGAGACTGCACACCCTTGGGGACGCCTCGCCCACGTAGCCTAGGTGCGCTCGTTCTCCCGGACGCCGTGGATGGAGCAGGCAACCCCTGAGGAAATGTTCAGGGCTGCCGCAGTAGAGACATAGGTTTTCCTTACGCCGTCGGTTAAGTTCCTGCGGAGTCAGGTGGGCTCTATCCACTTGCATGGGCTCTTCCATGGCTGGCTGGGAAGAAGGCAGTGGAGGCCGTAGGAACACCGGTGCAAGACGAGGTAGACGGCGTGTTCAGACTGGTTCATGCTCTTGGCGGAGCTCCTCACGTCTCTCCGCGAAACGGATATCAATTTGGTTTGCCAGGTGGATGAGCTCGCTTAATGAAGACGAAGGGTCCCGAGCGGAGAGGGCATCTTTAATCTGGCTGGAGAGGCCTTTCTTAAACGTGGCGCACAATGCGGCATCGTTCCAAGCCATCTCTGATGCTAGTGTGCGGAATTGCACGCAGTAGTCCCCCACAGAGGAGTTCCCCTGCTGCAGGTTCAAGAGGGCGGTTTCAGCAGACGAAGCATGGGCAGGCTCTTTGAAGACACTACGGAACTCCTGTAGAAATGTCACCAGAACAGCTGTGACCGGATCGCCTCAGTCCCAGAGTGGAGTCGCCCAGGCCAGGGCCCTTTTTCCCGAGAGAAGATGACCCCGAAGGCCACCTTTTGGGCCCCTTTTTCCAAGGGGAACTGACCCGGCCCCTAAGTTCCCCCAAAAAAGAGCACTGGGGATGAAGCCCCCCCCGGGGCCTTTGGGGTCCCCGTCAAACTTTTTTCGGCAGGGGCAACCCGGGTTTTTGGGGCCGGGCTGGGAGGGGACTGCCACGGGAGAACCACTGGGAGGCCGAATGCTGCCCGCTGATGTGATTCGATTGCCCTTGGGCCACGACGGGGGTGAAAGTTGGAGTTTCTCGGTAAAGACAACTTGGGGGGGATCCATGGCCCCGGGTCTTTCTGTAAGGCGGAGGTAGTGGGTCCCCTTTGGGCCCCCACAAGCCCTTTTGGGATAAAACCCGCCCGGGGGCAAAATTAAGTAGGGCCCCGGTATTCACCGAAACCCGTCACAAAGCAGGATGGACCGCGGCGGCGGGAGGGCTACCAAGGGCCCCTACCCCCCCCCCCCCCCCCCCCCCCCCGTACTTTGCTTTCGGGGCAGCCCGAGATGTACAGGTACAGGGAAAAATCAGGCAGGGGTCGGGGGAGGGGACAGGCAAGGGTCAAGGGGCACGGGCTTGGGGTTTGTAGTCGGGGGCAGGGAAAGGGTCAGAGCAGGGGGCAAGATTCGTGGGGCGAGGGCAGGCAGAAAAGGGAAAGGTACAAGGAAATCAGAACAAGGGTTTCTGGAATTCTTTCTCAGTAGGGGAAAGAGCAAATAAAGATTCGGAGCAAATTTCCAGGAAGAGGCCCGGGTTAAATTTGGGGCAAGTGGCCCGCAATGGCCAATTTTCCGGTGCACTTTTCCCTTTAAAATGTCACACTGCCAGCGCGTTCCGGGCCCCCGCCCCCAAAAAAAAACCTTTGGGACAAAAGACCCGGGGGAGAGGGAAACGTGCCGGGGTAAGTGGGGGCACCCCCCAGGCGGGGGGGGGCGGACCCCGGACTCGACAAACCCGGGGCGGGGGGGGCCCCTCGGCGTCGGGGCCGGAGCGCCGCAAAACCCGGGACGAGGGGGCGCCGGGGGATCCTTTAAAGGAAACATATGAGCCACCTTCACTGTCGTGTTTGTCGCGCCAGAACTGTGATGAGCAGACTTGTTGAGACTCTCGGTTCACATATTTTGATCAAAAGATGTTTAAGCTGCCCACGTCTTTCAATGTGATCTCAAAATCGGGCAGTCCTATGCTATCTTTACCTCTCAATCGAGCCAATCAGGCCTCTCACTGGGTCAACCGACCGCAATTATTCAGAGAGAAAAAATAAAAAACACCCAACCTGCAAGCTGCCCTTCTTATGACAGCCTGTGAGAGTGGGCGGGGACAGAAACCCAAAATGGAAGCACCCCTTCCTTCCCATATAGGTTAAAATCAATGTACACCAAGTATAACGTATGTTTCTGCACACAAAAACATTTCTGAAAAAACGTATGCAAACCTGGGTGCCACTGGCAGGGCTGCGGCACACATGTAATTCTACATGTGCACACACAGACCGCCGCCAGCGGCACACTACTGCAAAAAGGGCAATAAACTACGTGGAAATCCCTAAAGAAGCATTTATGCTATCTATCATACATGAAAAAACTTTGAGATTCTCGGTTCACATATTTTGATCAAAAGATGTTTAAGCTGCCCACGACTTGTTGACTCCGATATTTTGCCTGAACTTCCACCTCTTGGCTTTGGAATAAATGGCCGGACTTCTTTTCATAATTCTCCCAGCCGTAATGGCACTTATATAATGCAGTTTGGCAATTTTCTTAGCCGAGAAACCTTTATCAACCAATTGCTTTTGAACAAGACCCTGGAACTAGTCAACAACCTGTGTTTGAGCCTGAATGGGACAAAAAGGATTTATAATCAAAAAATTAGTTGATCTATTTATATTGCTCTCTATATTTTTAGTTTTTATTTAGGCCAATTACTTTTTGACCATTGAAGAACGTGTGAAGAGATTAACATCAACAATTATTTTGGTTGTTAAAGGGGTTTTATCGCTACAAAGATCATGTCTCAGCTTATGGGGACAGTAAAAATAAGCACTTTTGTAATTGGTTTGCATTACCTCTGTCACTTGGTTTAGCAGATATGAGCTTTTCTGTAAATCTGTATTCTGTTTCTACTGCTGGTCAGGACACACCCCCTGGCCGGATCCCATCCCCCAGACACGCCCTCTGCACTGTGATTGGCTGGCTGACATTTCATTCAGCCTTTTGGGACACGGCCTCATACAGAAAAACGCCCCGGCCACGCCCCCTGTGCTGTGATTGGCTGCCTGCACACTCTGTGTTTACTCCCCTCTGAGCTGTTAAAATCGATACTGAAACCAAGTTCTGCTGGCTCTATACACATCTCCCAGCTCTAGGGTGAATGATCTGGCTAATTACTGACTGTTTAAGTCACAGATCCCCTCATATAACACAGTATTATAGAGTCTCCTGCCTGTTAACAGGGGGAGAGCAGTGTGTATTCCTCCACATAACCCAGTCTGTTGCCTGGTAACAGAGGGGAAGGTGGGGCAGTGTACACTCCTCACATGTCTCATCAGTTCAGGCGGTGTGTATAACTGCATATAGCACAGCAAGGAGCTTGTGGAGTCAGCCTGAAGCTCTGCAGACACAGGAGTAGCATGCAGGAGGCTGTATAGCTGTCCTCTGCAGACACATAAGAAGCATACAGGAGGCTGAGGAGCTCTGTTCTGCAGATATCCTTCTGCTTCTACTGCCTCACCCAGAATGATAATGTCACAGGTCTTTAGTGAGGGGAGACACGCCTCCTGGGAGGGGAGACATGCCTGCTGAGAGAAGAGACTCGCCCCTTGATTTCAAATTCAATCTCAGAGAATTAGCTGAAGAGCACCAACACTTTAAACGATAAAACTCCTTTAATGTTTTTATGTTGTCACATCAAAGTGTGATGTGACAGCAAAGCTCAAATGATGACAAAGTACTGAAATCTGAAATGCGTCCAATATGTAGGAATCTAAATTCACAACATTTAAGACAATTGTCTACAGATCTTTCCTCTTGACTGGTGTGAGTCAATAACTTGCTCCTATGTTTCCTACTTCCTCCTCATTTTTTGATTCGTTGTTCACAATCTTATTGGTCCCAGCTTCCCTTGATTGAGTCTGTGTATTAATTACCAGAATTGGAAACCACATCTGTTTCAACTCCATTCAACAGCCTGTCTGAACTTTCTTGCTCACACATCTAAGGTTTTTATTGCCCTTTTTATTATTAAACTTGAAAAAATGTGTTCTTTAAAGAATAGACTTTGGTGTTGTATATACGCATTCTCAATTGCCCCACTGGTACACACAGTCTTTTTGATAGTCATATAGGTCTCGATGAAATTTAGACTTTTTAAAATCAGAAATGTCAGCCTCCAATTTAGAAATATTTTTCTTAAATTTGTCATCCAATTCTTGCATTTTTTTCATTTGATAAATGGTTGTAGACTAATTCTTAAATTTTATTTTTAATGTCCTTTAAAAATTCTTCCTCATAGGAAATAATAAGGCCCATCAAACATAATGAGCAGTCTGATAATATTAAATCCTCATTATATATCATTGTGGGTATTTTTTTTATCTTCAGCCCACAAGTTATTATGTGTTTCTTTATATAGGAATGAATGCTGCTAAAATCCCGCCAGGTTTTAACCTCCTGTACAAAATATTTCTCTAACTTCAACATACCTTGCTGCAATTCCATAATATAATTTTGTTCACTAGAACCACTGGAAAAAATATTAGTCAATTGATGCAACCGTTTGGTGCAATCATCAATATTTCTCATGGAGTGCAGTATGTTCAGTAGATATAGTTCATGACAACTATTTTTCAAGAAAATGAACTCAAGCGTACATTTTAGGCACATTTATCAAGGAATTTGCCCCTTTATTGAATCTGAAAATTAAAAATGGATAGAATATGGTAGAGACAGGAAAGAATGCTGAGGCGTTTTGAACTCACTTGTTCTTACTCATAGTGTGTGACACAATTTCAGTAACTTTGCATAATATAGTATCTCATAGCCAATCACAATTAAAAACATAAATAACTCACCTGTTAGCAATATAACAAAAATTGTACCGCTCCTCAGAGATCTCCCATGCCGTGTAGTGAGCACCAACTGGAAACACCTCTAAAAGTGACCTCCACATGCAAGAGGTTTGCGTCATGAACAGCCTGATACTTGTTATAGTGAGGGGTGGGTAACACTTAAAACAAACAAACGACTCCAACACCAGTTCAGCAAGCTGCCTGGAGTATGTCCTCAAGATACACAGTAAATTTACCTACTCGTGGAGTTCGGAAAGGTCGAACACCCTCTACCTTTTAATACCGTACAAAGACAGGATCGATCGTGTGTGGTGCTGATCAAGGCATGCTAGCGGTGCAGGACAGCAGCTTACAACTTATCCAGATTTACCCGCTTCCCCCCAAAATATACATAAAACACAAATTTTCTCGCAGGCGAACTGGTCGCGTGAATAGCAGTGCTATAACAAGACCTCTTCAAAGGCCCAAATCAGGAGGGTATACTTGGGTAACCCTTATCGCCTGGAATCAAACTTGACCTAACTAACTACAGGTCTGCACACAGTCTTGGGTTCGTTGGCGTGCACACAATGTGACTAAGGTACCTTTTTGGCAGTTAGCCGGCAGTTGCTGCTTGAGGTGAAGATTCCCGCTGATGGAGCCGACATTCCAAATGCAGCCGCTCTTCTCAGTCTCTGCAGAGTGTAGACAGCCAGACTCCTCTCTCTCTCTTTGGAGCAACTCACAGTCCAGAGCCTAACATATTCAGAGAAAGCCGAGTCGATCCTCGCTCAGCTCATGTCCTCTCCTGATCTCACTGTGTCTTCGCTGCTTCTCCCAAAATGGCTGCTGTCTTGTGTGTCAGTTATAACAGTTCTCTAATTTGCATACAACAGAAACTAGAAACAGTGGCATCTTGTGGCCAAACAGCCGAATGCAACAGAATATTTTACAATTATATATGGTTTTACTTAGTGACCCCCTTTGGGGTTTGGGCCCCATATCCCCAACCCCAGGGGGGGTCCCAGGAGGACGGAAAGGGGAAAAGGGAAAAAAAACCACACCCCTCACTGGAGCCAAAAAACTGGAAAAGGGGAAAACTTTGCACAACCTCAGTTACAAAGCAAAAAACTAAGTTTTTAAAAACATAAATGGCAAAAAAATTGAAAAACCCACAGATAGGGGAGAAATAAAAAATTGGCTTTAGTTAAGGGCCCCCCAAACCGGGGCCCCAAATTTGGAAAACTAAAAAAGGAGAACAAAAAAAATTCAAAGGGCCGGGAAATTTAAAAAGATTAAAAAAAAACAAAAATATAAAAAAAACAAAGGTGAAAAAAATTTAAAAAATTTTTTAAATAACTCTTATGTTTTTTCTATATTATCATAACCCCAAAAAGGGGGGAAACCGGGCCATTGGACCCTTTAAAATTTGACAAGCACTCCATTTTAAAGTTTGGTCTCCCAAAAAGGGGTTTTAAACCCATGTACATGTAAGAAGTTATACTCCCATCTTTATTAAAAGGTTTAAAAACTGCAGCGGTTTTTTTTTCCCTATAGAGGGGGGGTTAAATTTAAAAGCCTTTTTTAATACATTTTTCTTTCCCAACCTTTTTCAGAAAATGGCGCTGTCTTTGTTTCAATTGTATTATTGCGATTTAAGAAAACAAGAAGATTGAATTTTAAAGAAAACCCTTTTTTTTAAATAAAAACCCTTGGGAAACTCCCTCTTGTCTGGTTTGGGGTTTTTAAGCAAGGGTTTTGTAAGGGACAAAACAATCCCAAAATGCATTTCAAACATGCGGGGGATAATGTACTATGCTTTTAAAGAATTAAATTAGATAGGGGTTGGTTGATTAAAGAGGAGGGAAAGTAATTGATGATTACAAAGATAAATAGGAAAAGGAGGGTAATTTTAAAAAAATAGGGGTTAATAAAAGCAATTTCCAAAAGTCATTGACTGCAAATCCCTTTTTTTTTTTTGGTTTTTTAAAAACCCCTTTTTGGGGTTTAATTAATATAAGCTTCCTGGCAGTTATTTTCAATTGTTGCAAACGGGGGGGAAACATTAAGAAGAAAAAAAGCAGGTGGACAGTTTTCGGGGGGGGGGGGGGTCGGGGCCACAGCCATAAAAGAAAATTTGGGTTTGCAGAATTTAACAAATTTAAACGGGTTTTCATTGGGGAAAAATTAAAACAATTGAAAAAAAAATTTAAAAAAATTTTCCCTTGGGGTTTAAAACAGAAAGTTTGATAAAAAAGGGGAAAGTTTACTTTGGTAAAGGGGAATGTAAAAATGAAAAACCGTGTTTGGGAAAAACCCCAATAAAAAAAAAACATTTTTTGGGTTTTTTATTTTTTATATAGGGGTTTTTGGGGGCAAAAAATTTTTTGTGTCTTTTTTTCCAGTTTTAATTGCATTTTACCTAGTATAAAACAGATTTTTGCGGGAAATAATCAATAAGAAAAATATTAATCTTTAAACCTTTTTTTCTTTTGTGGTTTTTCCCTAAACCAGGGCTGTTTTTAAACCCCCTTCCCGAAAAGCCATTTTTGGCCTCTTGCGAGCCCCATTTTTAAAAATCTGTCATGTTTCAATTTTTATGTGAAAATTAAACTTTTTGACCCCTTTTAATTTTTCCAGTAAATTCAGGACTGTTTTCTCGTGACAAAAAACCAAGGATCATAGAAGAAATTTTTGGCCAAAAAATCTTGTTTTTTGTGAAAAATATCAAAAAATCGGGGAAAAATTTTAAAAAATTCCCAAATTTTTTAAACTTCAAAATTTTTTTGCATTGCTTTTCAAGGGGAAAGAGACCACTAAAAATTTTATTTTATAAACTAGCATCTCCCCAAATGCTGCTGTATTTTTGGGCCAAATTTTTTTTAAATGTCTTTTTTTTTTTTACGACTTTAAAGGGGCTTAAAAAATTTAGTAGAAATTTTTAAAATTTTTTAAAAAAAATTTTGGCAAGTACCTTTTTTTTAGGGGGAAGCCCAGTTTAACGTGACTTTTTTGCCCTGTAGGGTTGGGAAAAACCCCCTTTAAAGGGGCCCCCACAAGAAACAACCACCCCTTTTAAAGTATTAAAAACCCATTTGGAAAGGGTTTTTTAAACCCTTTTAGGTTTTTCCCACAGGAATTAAAGCAAAGGGAATTAAAGTTTAAAAATTTTTTAATTTTTTTTGCAGATTTTCAATTTTTATGCATTTTTTCACAAGAATAGGGTAAATGGGGTTCAGGGAAATGAAAATTAAAATATTTTTCCCCCAATTTTTGCCGTTTTCAGAGATATCCCATATTTTCCCAAAGGGGGGGCAAAATTTGGGTTCAACCCACGGGGTGCCCCAAATGGGAGGGAAAACCTACGGGGACTTTTTGGGGGTTCTCTTTTTCTTTAAACGTTTTTTTTTTTTGGGGGCCATTTAAATTTTGGGGAAACCCCCAAAAGGTGCAAAAAAATTTAATAAATCCCCTAAAAATCCCCCAAAAATTTTGGGAAAACTACACCCCCAAAGGGGGAAATTTATACCCCTTTTTTGGGAGGAGCCAAATGGCCCCCACAGGTGTGTCACAAAAAAATTTTTTTCGTTAGGCTGTAAAAAATTTTTTAAAAAACTTTTTTTCCCAATCTGCAATTTTTTAGCCCTAAAAATTTTTTAAATTTTTTTTAAAAAGGCCCCATCCTGGTAAAAAAACCCCCAAAAACCCTTTGGGTTAGGGCCAATTTCTTACAATTCGGCAATACCCAAAAAAGGGGGGTTTTTTGTAAACTGCTTTTTTGGGCGCAGGGCAGGGCTTTTAAAAGGAAAGGGTGGGTTATTTGGTTTTTTTTTTGGAAACCCAGATTTTGGTGGGGCCATGTCGCTTTACAAAGGCCCCCAAAATACAGAACGGGTAAAAACCCTTTTCCAAAATCCCCCAAATTTTGGATCAGCACGCCTCTTAGATTCATTAGGGGGTATTGTCTTTTGGGGTGGGGGTTTTCCCAAAAGTTTTTTTTTTTGTTTGGGTTTTAAAAATGAGGGGAAAACGCTTTTCCCCATTGTTTTTTGGGGCTTCTTTTTTTTAAAAGGGGTTCACCTGCAGTATCAAGACGGGATATCTTTACTTTGGGGTTTCGGTAAAAAATTGTTTTTATTTAATTTTTAAAAAGTTTTTTAAATGTTTTTAATTATTTTTTAACACAAAAAGAAATTAGGTCTATAAAAAATTGCGTTTTTGGGGGGCCCTGTTTTTGATACCCTTAGGGTTTTCAGTTTTCTGGATACGGGGCTGATTATGGGCTTGTTTTTTGTGGGATGGGTTGACTTTTTTTTGTACCATTATGGGGGCATATGCCCCCCCCCTTTTATAAATTTTTAATTAAGGTTTTTTGTGAGGCATTTTTGAACAAAATACGGGTTTTTTGGGGGGGGTTGGGGTTTTTTTTTTTTTATTTTTAACTGCGGTCAAACCGGGTTTCAGTATAGCTACCTTTTAGGGATTTCCCCCGCAGGGCCCAAAAACGTTTTTTGCGATACCCAATTTGTATTTTTTTTTATGTTTTTCTGCTTTTTTCACTAAAAAAAACACTTTTATTCAAAAGGAAAAAACGGGGGACATCGGGGGCCAAGGGTTTAGAGCCAAAAAATTTTTTATTTTTTTTTGTGTACGGAGCTGTGTAGGGGGTTTTTTTTTTGCGGGGAAAGAGTTAACGTTTTTATTTGGGGATCATTTTTGGGGGGACCGATTTTTGGGTCAGTTTTTTTTAAAACCTTTTTTGGAAAAGCTGGGGGAAAGGGAAATTTTGCAATTTCCAAATAGTGTTTTTTTTTTTTTATTTTTCAAAACACCCCCCACCGGGGCAGTTTTTAAAGACCAGTTAGCTTTTTCCCCCAAGGGGCGTACGATTACGGGGAACCCCATTTAAAATTGTTTTTTTTAAATTTTGGGAAACACTTTAAAAAAAAAAATAGTTTTTTTTTTTGTGTTAAATAATTTTTTTTCATCAATGTCTTCTGAGAGCCCTAACTTTTTTATTTTTTTCCGGGATTCTAGCTTTTAAGGAAATTTTTTTTTTCGGATTTAAAAGGACGTTTTAATTGGGATAAATTTGGGTTTATAAAGAATTTTTTTAAACGCTTTTTTTTCCATTTAATGTGCTGCAGGTTTCACAAAAAACGCAATTTGTGAGGGTTTTTTTTTTTGTTTTTTTTGGGTTCACCATACGGGTTAATTTTAAAGTACAGATTTTTAGGGTGGGTCGTTACCAAGGGAGCGATACCAAATATGGGTTTCTTTATTTATTTTTGATCTTTTTTGGGGGGATTGGGGTTTTTAAAGGGGACAGGGCAGTGTTTTTGTTTTTTAAATTTTTTTTTTTTGTTTGTTTTTTACTTTTTTTTTTTTTCTTTTTTTCACATTTTTTTTAAAATTTTTCCCCAGTGAGGGTTTTTTAACTGCAAATCCCAAATGGGGGAAAAAACAATCATTTAGATTTTGTTTGAAAAGGGTTCTGTGCACGCTTTTCCTTTCTGTGCATTTGGTCGCCATGGCAACTAGGACACCATGCCCCCAATTTTTTTTGGGCATGGTGAGTCCTAGACCCCCGGAGATTCAATTTAAAAGCATCCGGGGGGCGGTAGGGAAAGGGCAAGCGGGATCTTGGCTGCCCCCGCCGAATTTTTGGGAGAGGGTGCCAAATTTCCCCCTTCCTCGGCTTTATTAAAAAGCGCCCCTTTACAGGGCTTTGGGAATGGATCGTTTTTCCCCCCCCGGGCCGGAGTCACTCCGGGGGGGGGTGATTTGGGCATGAAGGACGCGTGGAAAATTTTCCGCGGTTCCAAAGCCGCCCATTCGGGGGGGGCGGGCTGCCCCCAAGCCCGCGCGATCGCCCAGGGCGTATGCATACGTCCCAAATTTCGGGAAGTCACTTCCCGCTAGGGCGATGGGGAACGGGGCCCAAGTCGGGAAAGGGGGTTTAAAAAAAAACTTAAACAACCCCCAGGGAAAAAAATCTTTAAAATAAAAAAGGGGAGTTAAAAAACAAACACTTTTTTCAAAATTTTGCTTTAAATTGGGGAAAAACAAAACCAAAAATTTTTTTTGTAAATTTATTTTTTAAAAAAAATGCTGTTCCTTTAAGAAGGGCCTGAAGTTGGGCCAATGGGGGGGCCCCCAACGCCATATTGGGGGTTACCGGGGTTTCCGGGTCCTTTTGAAACTTCCCCGCTTTCCACTGGGAAAGTCCACTGAGAAAGGGGGAGCCTTGAAGTCTGCATCATGTGAACACTGGGAAGCTCTTTCTATGCTGCTATTTCTATACTGGATGTAATTACCCTAACAACAATATGATATAGATGATTGTGTGCTATGGAGAAGAGGGCTGGAAGCAGCAGCAACAGGTAAACCCTGTCACACTACAATGAAGGAAATAATTATTTTATCCCTTGATGATTGTGTGAGTTTGCCCACTGACAAAGACATGAACAGTCTATAATTTTAAGGGTTAGTTAATTTTAACATTGAGAGACAGAATATCCAAAATAAAATCCATAAAATCACATTGTATAAGCTATATAAATTTATTTACATTTTGTCAGGAGGAATTTTGGTCCACTCTTCTTTGCAGATCATCTCTACATCATTAAGATTTTGAGGTTGTTGCTTGGCAACTTGGAGCTTCAGCTCCCTCCATAAGATTTCTATGAGATTAAGGTCTGGAGATTGGCTAGGCCACTCCATGACCTAAATGTGCTTCTTTTTGAGACACTGCCTTGTTGCCTGGGCTGTATGTTTTGGGTCATTGTCTTGCTGGAAGACCCAGCCATGACCCATTTTTAATGTCCTGGTAGAGGGTAGGAGGTTATATCTCAGGATTCTACAGTAAATGGCTCCATCCATTCTCCCATTGATGCGGTGAAGCAGTCATGTGCCCTTAGCAGAGAAACACCCCCAAAACATAATGTTTCCACCTCCATGCTTGACAGTTGGGACGGTGTTCTTTGGGTCATAGGTAGCATTTCTCTTCTTCCAAATACAGCGAGTTGAGTTAATTCCAAACAGCTCAATATTATCTCATCTGACCACAGCACCTTCTCCCAATCATTCACAGAATCATGGGCCTGCACATGTGCCTTCTTGAGCAAAGGGATCTTGCTGGCACTGCAGGATTTTAAACCATTACAGTGTAATGTATTACCAATAGTTTTCTTCCTGACTGTGGTCCCAGCTGCCTTGAGATAATTAGTTCCCCCATGTAGTTTTAGGCTGATCTCTCACCTTCCTCATGCTCAAGAATACCCCAAGAGGTGACATTTTGCATGGTGCCCCAAATCTATGTCAATTGTCAATTGACAATCATTTTGTGTTTCTTCCATTTTCTTACTATTGCACCAACAGTTGTCTCCTTCTCACCCAGCATCTTACTTATGGTTTTGTAGCCCATTCCAGTTTTGTGTAGATCTATGATCTTGTCCCTGACATCCTTAGAAAGCTCTTTGGTCTTGTCCATGTTGTAGAGATTAGAGTCTGACTGACTGAGTCTGTGGACAGGAGTCTTTTATAATGGTGACTCTTTAAGACAGCTGTCTTTAATGCAGGTAACGAGTTGATTAGGAGCTTCTAACTGGTCTGTAGGAGTCAGATCTCTTATTGGTTGGTAGGGGATCAAATACTTATTTCTCTCAGCAAAATGCAAATAAATGTATATAATTTATACAAGGTGATTTTCTGTATTTTATTTTGAATATTCTATCTCTCAACCTACTCTTAAAATTATAGACTATTCATGTCTTGTCAGTGGGCAAACTTACACAAACAGCAAGGGATCAAATAATTATTTCCTTCACTGTATGTCCTCAGTGTCCAGTGCCTGCAGTGTATGTAATGAGAGATTAATCCTATACAAGCATCTATGTCCTCAACTCCCCCTACACAGTTACCTTAGAGAGAAAGAATCTTACCAGATTGTGATCTTTGCCAGACAAAGTGAAATTACAACCTTTTACCCTGTAATACTGAGGGAAATGCTCTGATTTACTTAATGACACGTCTTATAATTTCATCTAGTACAAATTTTTGTGTGTTTTTTTGTGGTGGTCATTCTAACGAAGTGGAATTCGTTTAGTATTTCAGGAAAACTTTGATTCTGAATGAAGTCGAAGTTTGGGGTGATTCGCGGGAACAAAGCGTGTTTTTAATTGATAAAATGACTGAAAGCACATGGTGTTACATGGGGCAAAGAACTCTGTGAGGAAGAAAGGAGTAGCCTAAATGACATGTGCAGAGATGAAGCCAATCAGAGACTGGCGGGATTCTGTGACGTCACCGCACTATATAAGTCCAGACGCGACGCTGGCAGTTCACATTCATCTCTCTGTGTCATGTTGTAGCTCCAGCAGCTCCAGTATTAGAGATCTCACAAAAAAGAAAGACCTTTTATACAGCGATTTTTGGGGGGTGTCACAGCTTTTCTCATAGACTGCTTCTCTTACGTTCTAATTTTGATTTTGTGGGGTATTGGAATTGAAGTCCAGTGTGCGTCCAATTAAGCTGCATATACATTTTAATGCAATCTGCTCAGTTCTGGAGCACATTGAATATCCAAGGGTTATCTAAGCCTGTTGTTGCTGTTGTATTCAGTTAAAGAAACAATCCAAATACCACTTAATTTTTGGCAGTTCATTTGTTTTGCGCAATTTAGATCCAAGGGTTAATTAAGTGTTTTTCTGCTGTTGTAGTCAGTAAAATACACATCGTTTTAAAACGCCACATAGCTGGTAATTTTTGGCAGCTCATTTCTTTTGCGCAATTTAGATTCAAGGGTTAATTAAGTGTTTTTCTGCTGTTGTGGTCAGTAAAAGAAACGGTGTTTTTCAACGCCAAAGAAGAAATTTTGCCTGTAGCATAATTCATATCCGAAGGTTAATTAACTATTTTTCTGCTGTTGTGGTCAGTAAAAGAAATGGTGTTTTTCAACGCCAAAGAAGAAATTTTTCCTGTAGCATAATTCATATCCGAAGGTTAATTAAGTGTTTTTCTGCTGTTGTAGTCAGTAAAATACACGTCATTTTAACACGCTACATAGCTGGTAATTTTTGGCAGCTCATTTCTTTTGAGCAATTTAGATCCAAGGGTTAGCTAAGTTTCATGGGGGCTGGGGGTGATACTGTCATGGGGGCTGGCGCGGGTCATGGGGGCTGGGGCATCAATTCCCTACCAAGCGGGCTAAGATGGCCTTCATAATTAGCCTCCTAACGGGCGAAGCTCTGGCCTGGGCCACTCCGCTATGGGACCGAGGAGATACTTCCTCCAGGGGTTCCGCTCTGTCTTCGAGGAACCTGTCCGCACCTCCTCCGCCACCACAGCTCTGCTCCGTCTCTGTCAGGGCGACTGCACTGTGGGTCACTACCCCATGCAGTTCCACACCCTAGCCTCTGAGCTGGACTGGAATAATGAGGCTTTGGTGGCGACCTTCTGGCAAGGTCTTTCGGGACGTATTAAAGACGAGCTCGCTGGTCGGGACTTGCCATCTGCTCTGGACGACCAGATTCGGTTAGCTACCCGAATTGATATTCGGTTTGTTGAGAGAAAACAAGAGCTTCGCCTCCAACGGGAGATCGCCCGACCACGCCGGCTACCTCGTCTATCTCCCGTGTTCCAACGACCTCCACTTCCTCCGCCAATGGTTCCAGAGAACAAACCCATGCAGGTCGAGAGAGCCCACCTGACCCAGGAAGAACGCTCGCAGCTTTCCTGAGCACTATGCTTCACTGTGGTGGTTCTGGCCACTTTTTGGGGACTGTCCGTGCGTCGGGAAAACCTCGCACCTAGGGCTCGCAGGAGAGGAAACCCAGGTGTCAGTGGGGCCCCTCCCCCGTCTGACCATTCCCGTACTCTGTGGTCTTCCCCCGGGACGCCCCTTTCCAAGCCCCCCTTCCTGTTTGGGGGGTCCGCGGAAATTTTTAAAACCAACTCTGGCCCCCAAAATTTCGTCCCCCGGTGACCCCTTCGCAAAACCCATTTTTCATCTCCTCCGCAGTGGCGAAGCCTAAAGGACGCTATTGGGTTCCCGCGTCCCTCACTTTGCAGATAGGCCCCCTCCAAAAAGGGGAACTCAAAAAACTGCGGGGTTCTCCTTCCCTCTTGGGGAAAATCCTCCTGCCTTCCTTGGTTGCAAGACCTGCTCCGTTTGGGACTGGAACACGGGCGAAATCACCCCTTGGGGCCCCGCTGCCACTTGCGATGCCTTCCGGTACTCCTTTCTGCTCTTGGGCCCACCTCTGAAAATCTAAAAACCCTCTGTCGGTCTGCCCACCCGTAACGGGATTTTGCCGACTTTTTTTTCCCGAAAGACGGCCCAAAACTCTGCCCCCACACCACCGTTTGATTGTCCTGTTTCCTGCAACCGGAGTTACCCCCCCCGGGGCAGAGTTATCCTCTTTCCGCCCCGGAGACTAAGTCAAATTCGGGAAAATCCGGGAAAAACCCCAAAAGGGCTTCATCCCAAAGTCTTCCTCGCCTCGGGGCCGGGTTTCTTCTTGTTGAAAAGAAAGATGGTACTCTACACCCTGTATCCTTATCGGGCTTAACAAAATTACAAAAAAAAAATCGATCCCCCCCTCCCCTCTGATCTGGGAGTGTTCGATCGCCGCGGGGCGCAAAAAATTTTCCAATTGGATTTAGGGGGAGCAACAAGTTGATTGATCCAAAAGGCGACGATGGAAAACGGCCTTTAAATACCAGAAGGGCCATTTTGAATATCTGGCTCCATTGGCCTTGAACGCCCCGGCGGGGTTCCAGAGCTTTGTCATAATTTTTTCCCCGACTCCTCTACGTCTTTTTCATCGTCTACCAGATGAACCTAATCTTCTCCCTGCCCGGAAAAACGCCCACTTCCCACGTCCGGGGTGCTCAAAACGCCTCTTGCCCACCAGTTAAAACCCAAAAACTGGAAAAAAGTTTGTTTGAACGCACCCTTCCCTTCCTGGGGTACATCGCTCGACGGGGCCTTCAATGGACCCCCTCAAAGTTGTCTCAGCTTAAAAATGGCCTCGCCCCTGGGTTTTTTTCGCTCTACCCAACGCTTTTTGGGGTTGCAAATTATTACAGACAATTCACCCGATTTCACACCCTTTGGCCCTGCGGGGCCCTACAAAAAAAAAACCCAACCCCTAAATCCGGGCCCCCGGGAGCCCAAGAACATTTAAATCGCCTAAAAATCAGCTTTCGCTTCGCTCCGTTCTGTCTCCCCCGGACCCGCAGCATCCCTTTATCCAAAAGGGTCGCCCCCTCTGAAGCAAGTGCTGTTTTTCCTTTTTCAGAAGTCCCTTTAAATGGTATTTTGGTTTTTAAAACCTTTAAAAAAATAATTATAAAATTATAAAACTGGCGTTAAGTTAGCCCTAAAGAATGGCCACTTGCTGGAGGGAGCTCGCCACCCCAGATTATTCACCGATCACAAAAAACTTCTCTACTGCAGCTGCCCAAAGACTGAAACCTCGGCAACCCCCCCGGTGGGCACTTTTTTTTCCCCCCGCTTTGATTTTCTTCTCCCCTTTCGGCCCGCTGGGAAGAACGTCAGAGCAGACGCCCTCTCTAGTCTTCGAACACAGTTAGCTTTGGGAAACCCCCTCGCCAAAATAATCCCCCCTGAACTCTCCTCACGGCAGCCCCCCTGGACCTTCAACTCTGCCCCCCCCGGAAGACCTAAATTTTCGTTCCCCCCCCATGCAACTGTATCCTGAATGGAGACATGCCCTCGAAAAAGCTGGTCACCCCGGAGTCCAAAGTCCTGAAACTAATTCCCCCTAATTATTGGTGGCCCCCCCCGCTTGAGATGTTAGAGACTTTGTCCTGGCCTGTACCTCCCGTGCCCGTAATAAAGCCCTCTCTCAGACCGCGGGCCTCTTCGCCCTCCCGTGCCCCTATACCAGGACTTTGTTTCGGACCTCTCGGGCCTCCTCTGGAAACCTGTCATTGGGTGGTGACGGAAATTTTTTCGAAAATGGCCCCTTTGTTCCTCGCCCCCGGTTACCCTCTCTCCACAGCTGCCCACCACTTTTTCCACCACATTTTTTGGGTTACACGGTCTTCCCTTTCAACGTCCGGGAAAGGGGGGGTTAAGTTTGTGTCGAGATTTTGGTGGGGTCTATTTGGGCATTGAGATTCTCTAGACTTCCGTCGGTTACCCCTCAAACTAACAGGCGGAGGAGGTTAACCAAGTTTTAGGTACCCACCTACGACATTTTGTATCCTCCCGAATAAATTGGGTTTCCCCCTCCCCTGGGCGGGAAACTCTTATAACTCACTAACTCGGAATCTGCTTGGGCCTCCCCTTTTTTGAGGTGTTTGGGCTACATCCCCCCCGCCCCTCCCCCTGGCTACTTTCCGTCATGTTCCTGCCGTGGATACCCAAATGCGTGACATCAAGGAACTCTGGCAAACCACCGACAAGCCCTTTTATGGGCCTCCGCTCGCACCAAAGCCAGGCCGACAGGTACCGTAGACCCCCCGCCCCTATTTAAGCCCGGTGATAGAGTTTTGGGGTTTTCCCCCCAAATACATTTGCTTCAAAATCCCAAATTTATTTGTTAGGCCCTAAGTATTTTGGGGCCCTTTTTTGTTGACTTCGGCAACAAACCCGGGGTGCTACAAACTCGCTTTCCCCTACTCTGCGTATCCGGAACCCTTTCCAAATTTCGCTCCTCAAGCCTGTGGGGCTGAATGCCTTCTCCCTGGATCTTCTCGCCTTCCCTTGGGCCAAAAGCTGATAAAATCTTTGATCAAGGCGGGGCTGGCGGAGAAACATGAGGGGAACGGTTCTTTCTTATTTTATGGAAGGGGTCGGGCTAGAGGAAACGTTCGTGGGAAACCGAGGCCAACCGTCACCGACCTTTTCTCAAATTCCAAAAGAGGGGGGGAAATAAGGGGGGGATAGTCCCTGGGGGCTGGGACGGGTGCCGTCGGGCCCCCCCCCGGCCACCCCCCTGCCCGCAGGGGGGCCGGCGGGTACCGCGCTCCCCCGACCATCCCCCCCTTCCCCCGGGCCCTGGCCCGGTCACTTACCCGTCCCCCGTGCTGTCCTGTCTTGCCTGCCTGGGCCCCCGCGCGCGTACCCCCTGCTTAGGGGCCCTCGGCTGTCTGGATTTAAAAGGGCCCGCGCTTCGTAATTGGTTTATTTTTCGGCCGCTGGCCTATATAAGGAATACGCCCTCAGCACTCCTGCCCGTTTTTTGGTGTGCGTTCCTTGTCTTGGAGTGTTGGGAATTCCTGTTGATTACCCGTGTACCAGTCCATTCCGCTACGTTTCCTGACCCTGCCTGTTTGCCGCCTGCCCTGACCTTCTGCCCGTCTCTGACCACGAACCTCTACCACCTGCCCTGACCTCTTGGCTGTCCCTGACTACGCCTCTGGATTACGATTCTGTACCACGCAGTACCCCGGCCGCCTTCGCAAGTAAGTCACATCAGGGGTAGCGACCTGGTAGCCTCACGCCGCAGCAAGTCCATCCCGCTTTGCGGCGGGCTCTGGTGAATACCGGGGGCTACTTAGACTCCGCTCCCTGGTGTGGCTTAACTATCATCTAATTCATATCCGAAGGTTAAATCAGTGTTTTTCTTCTGTTGTGGTGAGTAAAATACACGTCGTTTTAACACGCTACATAGCTGGAAATTTTTGGCAGCTCATTTCTTTTCCCCAATTTAGATCCAAGGGTTAATTAAGTGTTTTTCTGCTGTTGTGGTCAGTAAAATACACGTCGTTTTAACACGCTACATAGCTGGTAATTTTTGGCAGCTCATTTCTTTTGCGCAATTTAGATCTAATGGTTAATTAAGCGTTTTTCTACTGTTGTAGTCAGAAAAAGAACCGGTGTTTTGCAACGCCAAAGAATAACTTTTGCCTGTACCATAATTCATATCCGATGGTTAATTAAGAGTTTTTCGGCTGTTGCGGTCAGTAAAATACACATCGTTTTAACATGTACATAGTGGTAATTTTGGCAGCTTATTCTTTGCGCAATTTAAATCCAAGGGTTAATTAAGTGTTTTTCTGCTGTTGTGGTCAGCAAAAGAAACGTTGTTTTTCAACGCCAAAAAAGAAATTTTGCCTATAGCCTGATTCATATCCGAAGGTTAATTTAGTGTTTTTCTGCTGTTGTGGTCAGTAAAAGAAACTGTGTTTTTCAACGCCAAAGAAGACATTTTTCCTGTAGCATAGTTCATATCCGAAGGTTAATTAAGTGTTTTTCTGCTGTTGTGGTCAGTAAAATACACGTCGTTTTAAAACGCTACATAGCTGGTAATTTTTGGCAGCTCATTTCTTTTGCGCAATTTAGATCCAAGGGTTAATTAAGTGTTTTTCTGCTGGTGTGGTCAGTAAAAGAAACTGTGTTTTTCAACCCCAAAGAAGAAATTTTGCCTGTAGCATAATTCATATCCGAAGGTTAATTAAGTGTTTTTCTGCTGTTGTGGTTAGTAAATGAAACAGTGTTTTTCAACGCCAAAGAAGAAATTTCGCCTGTAGCATAATTCATATTCGAAGGGTAATTAAGTGATTTTCTGCTGTTGTAGTCAGTAAAATACATGTCGTTTTAACAAGCCACATAGCTGGTAATTTTTGGCAGCTCATTTCTTTTGCGAAATTTAGATCCAAGGGTTAATTAAGCATTTTTCTGCTGTTGTGGTCAGTAAAAAAAACAGTGTTTTCAAGGCCAAGGAAGAAAATTTGCCTGTAGTATAATTTATATCTGAAGGTTAATTAAGCCTGTTTGCGCTTTTATATTCAGTAAAATACACAGTGTTTTTAAATGCCACATACAAGTAAATTTTTCCTGCCCATTTGTGGAGCGCAATTTATATCCAAGGGTTACCCAAGCTTGTTAGTGGGTTCATTTGAATTCAAATACAGGGTGTGTATTTATCATATACAGATATCTTCATTAAACAGAGTCTGTACATTTTTGAACAAACAGTATGTCAGATAGAGAGGTGGCAGGTTCTTCACATGCGAGTGGCAGTGGCACAAACATTCCTGGAGCAGTCATAGGTCGCATCACAGTAAGGGGACATCGCAGCAGGGGTCATTCGGCGAGGCCAGAACTGCCGGTGTCATCTAGCGGCCGTGCGTTGACCAGCAACCCAAGGGTTCTTGATTGGTTGACTAGGTCATCCACTTCCTCCTAGATTATATCTGACAACCCCAGCCAAGAGTCGGTGGGAACGTCAGACACAACCCTTAGTTGGCAGGGCCAGGAGCGGGTCAGCCGGCCCTCACCTGTCCCCCAACCCGCCTCTGTCCCATCCGGTTCCCTCAGCCAGAGTTCTACTATGTGGTCTGGGCTCAGCGCCACTATACAGCAAGGATGAAGAATCTGGGGAGGACAGTCAGCAGCTACTTGGCAGCGAAGAATTGGAGCCAATATCCCCTGCTTCTTGCAGTAGGCGGCAAAGTATAATGTGGAGAGTGGCATGGGAGGTCATGTTGTGAGGGGTCAGCCTCTGCATACCAAGACCGTTGAGGAGGACAACAGTGAAGATCAAACAATAATCGAAGATGATGTAGCCTACCGCACTTGGGAGCCGGGTGAAGCAAGGGCTTCATCATCGTCAGAAGAAGAGGGCGTCAGCTTGCGCATCAGGCAGCGGGGCAGCCAGCAAGTGGGTAGTGTGGCCGTGAGTCAGCAGGGTAGCAGCAGTGCGAGGTCAGGAGCCAAGCGGCCACGGGGTAGAAAACCTGCTTCGCAGGTCCAAGAAAGTAGCGACACAGGGGCTCAGCGAGGCAGTGGTGGTAGAAGTCACTCAGTGCGGAGCGTTGGTGGTAAAATCAGTTTCGCCGCGGTGTGGCAGTTCTTTGTTAAGACACCGGAGGAGCCGAATATGGGTATATGTAAAATCTGTATGCAGAAAGTGAAGCGTGGCCAGGGAGCTAACGTTGGCACCACGGCCCTGCGTCAACACATGCAGCGTCACCATCCGGTGGCCTGGGAGAAACGTGGCTCAGATGGGGTGGTCCATCCTGCCGCCGCAGCATCGAAAGCAGCAGCGTCCAGTGGCATGCATGTCATTGCAGCCAGTCAAGGCTCCACCACCTCTGCAGAAGGGAGCTGTTTCTCTTTGCCATCATCTCCCGGTCCAGACGCTCCTGCTCTTTACTACTAATGGCGCCAGGAGTCATTCAACGAGGCGATTGCAAAGAGACTAGTGTTGAGCGATTATTATCAACAAAGTTGAAATCGGCACGGTATTTACGTTGATCGGATTTTGTCGATCACGCGATAATTTAGGTTAAAATCTGTTCATAATCTATTAATATCGCGCCAGTTTCGGCGCTTCCTGTCAATTTGGCGGCCAGCAAATCAGCTTACAGAATAGAGCAGGGTGAGATGTGTGTGCGACGTCATGACTGGGATGTGTATAGTTGCGATTGGCTGGAAAAAAACACAGGGCCTCGTTTTACATAGAACAGCCCTTCCTGTTCATGATCAGTGTGTGTCAGCGTCTCATAGCAAACAGCTCAGCGAAATTATTCTATTTTTTCACAGAGACAGCTCTACTTTTAGCTGTGATCCTTAGAACTTAGTTAGATCAGAGATTTGCAGATTTTAGGTAGTTAGGCGAGAATTTTAAAGGAGCATCTACCGCTGTAATGTCACGGGGGGGAAACGGGGGGGCGGGGGGCCCACGGGCAAACACAGACAAGCTCTATAAAGGGTACTGGATATTGTACAGCCAAAACTTTATTTAGACATTGCATTGCCTTATATTAGGATACAGATCTTTTCTAGTAACTGCAGGTCTATGTGTTGGGTGCAAAACTCCACTTTTATTATCAGTATACATTTCAGATAGGTGTTCTTTTTCAATTTTGCCCAGTCCAGCTTTGTTGATATAGCCACCTTGCAGTTGAATTTGAATCCAGCAATTTTGTAGTCACCACAGGTTGATAGGTGCCAAAAAATACCTTTTATTAGCCCGTATACATTTCAGATACGTGTTTTTTTCACTTTTGGTCAGTCAAGCTTTGTTGATAGAGCTACGTTGCAGTTAAATTTGAATACATCAATTTTGTAGTTACCACAGGTGAACTGATAGGTGCAAAAATACCGTTTATTATTCGTATACATTTCAGACAGGTTTTTTTTTCACTTTTGGTCAGTCAAGCTTTGTTTATAGAGCTACTTTGCAGTTAAATTTGAATACAGCAATTTTTCTAGTCACTACAGGTGAATTGATAGGTGCCAAAAATACCGTTTATTATCCGTTAACATTTCAGACAGGTGTTTTTTTCACTTTTGTTCAGTCAATCATTTTTGATAGAGCTACATTGCAGTTAAATTAGAATACAGAAATTTTGTAGTCACCACAGGTGAATTGATAGGTGCCAAAAATACCGTTTATTATTCGTATACATTTAGACAAGTGTTTTTTTCACTTTTGGTCAGTCAAGCTTTGTTGATAGAGCTTCTTTGCAGTTAAATTTGAATACAGCAATTTTGTAGTCACCAGGTGAATTGATAGATGCCAAAATACCTTTTATTATCCGTATACATTTCAGACAGGTGTTTTTTTCACTTTTGGTCAGTCAAGCTTTGTTGATAGAGGTACCTAGCACTTAAATTTCAATCCAGCAATTTTGTTTTGATTTGAGGGATTTGAGAATAGCTGTGATTTGCTGTCTTTTAATAAGAGACTTTCCAAAACTCTTCCATACCTTCTCAAATTTTTATCTTTCTGAACATGGAGCGAAATTCAGGTGGTAAGCGAGCAAAGAGGGGGGTAGGACATGGAGGTAGAGGTACGAGAGAAGGTGCTCCTTCCAGTGCTGGCGACAACACGCATGCCAGCGGATCGTCAGTTGCAGGACCGTCAGGCCTGTCATCGCTGGGTCAGGGCCCTGTGAATCTCAGTAACGAACAGCGTCGCCAATCTGTTCTTCAGTGGTTAATGCAACCTGCATCCAGCAGTCTTACCTCCTCGTCCTCCCAGTCACAGCCACAAATGTCGTCATCATCATCATCATCATTAGTGTTGAGCGATTGCGTTGGCTATCGAGATCGATCGATAGTCGATAGTCGGCCGCTATCGATAAGGTTTTCCGATAGTGAGCATCGATTATGCGCGATGACCATTAAAGTCTATAGGATAGCAACAACACCTTCATTATTGCACCCAACATCCACAACAGTCAAATGGATACGTGCTACATCTTAGGCAACACACTTAGGTTATAAAAGTCACAGAAAAAAAGTCACAGACCATTTACTATCCCTGTCTTTTACCACAGCCTGACCCTTAACCTGCATCACCCACAAATTAAAAAAGTGCCAGAAGGCAGTATGATTTGAACCATCATGTTACTTGAACTGGACATTGAATATCCCTGTCTTGGAACGCAGCATGAGCCCCAAAACCCGCATGACCCCACATTTAAAAAGTGCCGGAAAAAGGGTCTTTCAACCACCATTTTAGTTGAACTGGACATTGACTATACCTGTCCTGGGCCACAACATGAGCCCCAAACTGCATGACCCCCACATTTAAAAAGTGCCGGGAAAAAGGAGTCTTTCAACCACCATTTTAGTTGAATGAACATTGACTAAAACCCGTCCGGGCCACAGCATGAGCCCCAAACCTGCATGACCCCACATTTAAAAAGTGCTGGAAAAAGGAGTCTTTCAACCACCATTTTAGTTTCACTGGACATTGACTATACCTGTCCTGGGCCACAGCATGAGCCCCAAACCCGCATGACCCCCCAAAAAAAATT